>JAEUBA010000052.1:0-235523 GCA_018257865.1 Stereocaulon alpinum | reverse complement strand
GAGTATAAAGCTTAGGTAGGAGGAAGCCTAACGGAATTAAGCTATTAGTAATCGAATATATAGCTATTAAATATATAATATAAAAGTAATTATTATATAGCTTAGATAATACTGCCTGCGGGTCTAATCTAGATATCTGACTTAAATATACCTACTATAGCGGAGGATATGTCTAAACTATCTAACTCGAATAAACCTACTATAGCGGAGGATATATTTAAACTATCTAACTTAAATAAACCTATTATAGCGGAGGATATATCTAAACTATCTAACTTAGACGACTTCCCTATTACTAATATTATTAATATACTAGCTGAGCGTATATAATTCGTATTCTAGAAGGATTACGCGATTGCTACGTTAATTTAGTAAAGTAACTATTAATACTAACGTTATAGACACCTAGTATAGTAATTTGAGGTTGCGGATACTACTGTTATTTACCTCAAGTTGCTAATTTGGCTGATTTCAGGGTCCGCAATTAATATGGGATATAGACCCTGATTTGGCTAGGGCCTGCTAATAGCGCAAAACTAGCTATAAGGCTAATAACATAATCTTTTAGGAAAGCGCGATATAATTATTCTTCCTATTATTATAGTATAGCTACTAATTATTAGGCCTACGTTCTATAGGCTAAGACTAAGCAGTATAGTAGGGGTAGGTATTAGATATATTATAGAAACCTTTATTAATTATAAAGAGCTTTACGTCTTTAGCTGTAGCTAGGTCCTTATATAACTAAAATATAGCCCTATTCCTTAACTAATATAGGCTACGCCGGCGACTAGAGTAGTTTAGGCTATAATCTTCTATAGTTCGTTCCTAGTAGGCGTAGTAGCGTAGAGTACGCTTAGAGTATACTAGTTTAGGTAGGGGAGTAATTAAGTTAATATCTATAAACTTAGTAGGCGCTAACCTAGTAATATCTTCTAAAGTAGAAGCTAGTAGAGGGACTCTTTACGAGATTACTACTTATAACCTTAGATTAATAGGGGTGCTATTACGCTGTATCGCTAAATAGCTATAAAGGTAGGAGTTATAGGATAGATATTAAAAAAGCTAACCTAAATAATTCTTAGGCTCTATATCCCTTAGTATAGTATTTAGATTATAAGTATTTAAAGCCGCCCTCTACTTCCTCCTTACTTTATCTCTTATACTACCTTAGTTACTACTATTTATATTATTATTACGCTTACTAAGGACTGTCTGCGCGCTTATCTATAGTTAAGCTATCGCTGGGGAAGGGCTTCTAAGGGAAGGGACGGTATTTTCGCGTAGAGGTTAGTTAGGGGTAGCCCTAGTCTTTCTACTAGCCCTAGGTTATATCCTACCTCTTATCCTACTATTAATAGTATTACTACGCTTAGTAGGAGCTATATAAGGCCTCTTTAGAGGTAGTAGAGTTAGTAGGGATAAATTAGTAGGAGTAGACTTATTAAGGACGTAGTTAGGGTATTTCTAATTCCGTAGCTTTCGCGTAAGGTATAGCTTATCTATAATAGGATAAGTAGGATTAGATTAAGATATTACTAATAGTAGGATATTATTAGCTATATATATAGAAATAATCTATAGAGTAATAAAAAAAGGACTGAGAAGTATAGGTATTAAAAATAATAAACTCTAAGCGGAATAGATCTATATAGGAAGAACTAGTATAGAAAATATTAATTAGAGTAAAACTTCGTTAAAACTATATTAATTTTAATAATTCCGGCGTTATTAGAAAGCGTATAAAAAGTATTATAATATATAGTCGAGTAGATAATATTATATAGGTAAAGTTCTAAGTGCGTATAATACAAAAAAATAAAGATATTTTAATAGTTGATAGAGTCTTAGTATCTTAATTCTTTTAAAAACTATTAGTTAGAATAGCTCGGGAGATCTATAGGGTCCTAATTACCGATTTTCTATTATAGTAAGAAAGATATAGTAACTATAAAAGACTTAATAGTAGATAGCTTAGTAGATATAATATAGAGAGAATTCCTCTTATTATAAGGTATAATATAAGAATTAATTATAGATCGAGGCTCGCTGTTTACTAGCAAGTTTTAGATAACGCTTTACTAGTACTTAGGTGCGAAGTATAAGCTTAGCACTACGTTCCACCCTTAAATAGATAGTTAGACTAAGAGGTAGAACTAAGTACTTAAATACTACCTATAAGTATACTATAACTATAAGTAGGATAATTAGCCGGAATTACTACTAATAGCGATATTCGTATATAATAATAGTATATACGTAAGTACTAAGCGAACCCCGTAAGACCTACTAATAGGCTATATAGTAGATTTAGGTAGTACTCCTAAGGGTAGAAGCCTAAAAGGGGAGTGTAACGGGGTAGTTTAACTCCTACGGGTAAATTATATAGTGTATTAAGCACTAGAAGGTAATAGAGATTAATAGTTATTAAATTATCTTTAGCTAAGACTCCTCTCTATTATATAAGTTAAATATAAGGAGATAAGAAAATATTCTGCTAAAGGAAAACCTATCCTTATATATTTAAGGGAGGAACCCTATACTCCTCTAAGACGCCTTAATTATATCCTACGACTATTACGACTATTATAACTAGTTATTATAGGCGTAGTAGTCGTACCCTATAATTACTACGACTACTGCGACTAGTTATCTAATAGCGGTCCCTAGGCTACCTTACCTAATATATTCCTTATTACGCCTAAACCTATAATACTATCCCCTTATTAAGGAATCTTCGTCCCGAAGAAACCTTACTTCCTTAATATTCCCTATACTATCTAATTAGCGTTAATAACTTATAGAACGTATTTCTTAAGTTAGCTTAGTAGCTATAGTATTATATCTAAGGTATATACGTTCCTAAAAGGAATACTATATATTATCTCTTTCTTCTAAATATACTAAGTATATTTGTTTAGGTAGGAGCTATTAACCTGCTAAACCTATTATATATTTCGATAGTATTAACTAAGCGATAGTTAAGTTAGAGAAAGAGGAAGAGGAAGTAGAAGTAGCTATAGACGTAGCTATAGAACTTCTAGTTTCTAAGAAATAAAAATTAAAACGTATACGCGCTTAGCGTTATTTCCTTAAAGAGCGTAAATAAAAGCTCTTTAATAAAGGACTTTTAGATATAGAGGACTTAGAGAGGCTAGAGGAACTAGAGAAGTTATAGGAGGTAGAGAAGGTAGTATATAATACTACCTCCCCTAATACGCTAGCCGACCCTTCCCTATAGACCTTTAAGATATTCTCGTAGTTTTAGGGTTCTAAACCTAGAACTCTGCTAGTTTCTTAGGGTAATTAAGTACTAAGGGTAACTCCTACGTATTCTCTAAATAATTATAGTCTAACTACTTAATTAAATACCTCTTTTTTCCTTTAATAACCTAATAATCTAAAATTTCTTTAATATTATACTCCTTATTATCTTAATCTAAGAGGAGTAGTGCGGTCTATAGTAGCGTTTTAGGGTCTACTTTCTTAAGTAAGGATATATAGAATACTAGGTACTTCCTTATTAGCTGAGGGAGGTTTAGTATATAGTTTATATCCCCTTTACGTTCCTTTATAAGGAACGGTCCTAGCTTTATATAGTTAAGCTTATTACTAAGCCTATTAGTTTTAAAATTTCTGCGAAGAAGATATACCCTATCCCCTTTAGAAATATTCGGTCCTTTTAAACGTTTTTAATTATAATATATCGCTGAGCGGTTACTTAGGAACTATAAATCTTTCTATAATTCTAATAGGTTTATACTATCTCTTAGGTAGTAATAGTTACTCTCTAAGCTTTTAGTTTAATCCCCCTTAGTAATAGGGTTATATAAGGCTCGAATCTATAATTAGCTCTAAACGGAGTTATACCTATTAGGTTAGAAATTAATCTGTTATATACTAGCTACGTAACTAGTAGATAGGATACCTAATCGTCTTAATAATAATTAATATAGTATTAAAGATACTACTTTAGTATCTAGTTAGTTCTTTCTATCTAACTATTAGTCTACGGATAGAATACTATACTTATCTTTATCTTAATTCCTATTATATCTATTAACGATCTCTAAAACTTAGAGGTGAAGAGCTTATTTTAATTTAAGATAATCTCTTTAGGAAGTCTATAGTTAGCTACTACTATTTATAAGAATATATACGCTAGATCTTCTACGTTTAATACTTCCTTATAGGGTACGAAATATACTAGCTTAGTTAACCGGTCGTTAATTACTAAGATCGTATTATACTATATACCTATTAGTCGTTCCTTCGACTTAGGGAGCTTAATAACAAAATCCTACGTAATACTTTTCTATAATCTATTAGGGATTACTAGCGATTTTAATTCTCTATAAGGCTTATATTAAGAGTGCTTCGTCCTAATATATATATTATATTTATTAATACGATCTTTAATATATTTTCGTATTCTAGGGAAATAGAAGTTATAAGATATCTTCTTAAGTATCTTCTTAATTCCCTAATATCTATTAGAGCTCTCTACTTTATAGTAAATCCTAAAAATCTCTCCTTAAGTACCTATAGGGATATAAATCCGTTCTTAGAAGGTTAGTAGTCTTAGATCTATTTTTCTAAATAAGTTATAGCTATTAACGTCTTTATAGATTTTAGATATAACTTTATCCTTTAATAAGTCTTCTAGTATCCTCTTAGTTAAATCTTCGCTATTAATAGTTATTATTACTGCTATATATAGTCCGGCTGTATTAGGTCTTAATAATCTATCCGTATAATATATTAGAACCGTTCTAGAACTTTACTAAACGTTCGATATATAGTTAGCTCTTCTACTAAGTGCGTCTACAGTATTATTCTCGCTACCCTTAATATATTCGATTCTAAAATTAAATGTTAATAACTCTTCGTACTACTAAGCTAGACGTCTATTAAGCTCCTTAGTTAATAGGAAGAATATTAAGTTCTTATAGTCTATTAAGACCTAAACCTAGTACTTAGTTCCTTCTAGATAAACCTTCTAAATATAAAATATATCTATAATAGTAAGCAATTCCTTATTATATATTAAATATCTAGTTTTAGCGTCTAGCAACTTCCTACTATAGAAGGCTATAGGGTGCTAATAATAAGTAATACCTATTTTCCCTATTTTTCCCGTATTAGGGCTATTATTCGTAGATAGTTAGCTAATTACTACTCTAATTACTCCGTCGGAGGTATTAGTATAGAGACGAATAGGCGACTCTAGGTTAAACTGATATAATATTAGGCCGGAAGCGAACTACTTTTAAAGGGTCCTAAAGGATACCTCTACTTCCTTAGACTATATAAATAGTACTTCGTTACAGGTTAAGCTAGTAAGGGGTATAGTAGATTTCAAATATCTATAGATAAACTTTCGATAGAAATTCGTAAAACTAAGAAATAATTATACCTCTTTCTTACTTAATAGTATAGGCTACTTAACTATACTTTTTACCTTTTCTAGATCTATCTCTATCCCTTAGTTAGATATAATAAACCCTAGAAACTTAACTTTTTTCTAGTAAAACTCGTACTTTAATAACTTTAAGCGTAGCCCCGCTTATTTAAGCTTTCTTAGTACCTTTTATACTTACTTAATATATTCCTTATATATATCTAAGTATATAAGTATATTATTAATATATACTAGGATAAAATCGTCTAAATATTCTTTTAGGGTATTATTAATAAATACCTAAAATATTATAGGGGCGTTTGATTAATTAATTGATTTATACGCCTATTCTAGTATCTATATATACTAATAAGGGTGTTCTCTTATATTATTAGGAAATCTAGGGGGGGTTAAAGGCCCTCTAGACGCGAAAGAAACCTTTCTAGAGTCGCCCCTTCTAGCTAAAAACTTTCGCTTATTAGCTTACTTATTATCCTACTCCGCCTATCCGACCTCGCTGCTAGGCTCTATAATATTAGTAATAATAATCTCCGCTACCCTAATAGGCCCTATAATACTCTAGTAGCTCCGCCGCCTTTAGCTTCTACTTACGCTTAGGCTTCTTTATCTTTAGGGTTTTTATTACCGGTTCTACTTTAATAGGGAGTTTAGACTAGGAGAGCTATTCCTTAGTAAGTTAATATTATATTAGGAATCCTAACCTAACTAGCTATCTTATAGCCGCTCTTATACTAGTAACCTTAACTAGTATAGTCCTAATATTATAAGTCTCTACCTCTTTAATAAGCTCCCTTTAAGTATCGTTAAGCTTTAGGTAGTATAGGAGAATATACTTTATATCCTAATTCCTCTATCTATAACTATAGTAGGTACTACGGACCCCTAGTACCCTTACCTTATAAAGGAAGTAGTTAAACCTATTCTTCCTACTTTAGAGTTAGACTACTATTAAGCTTTCTACCTTCCTAAGCTTTAGGTAGTAGTTATACCTTCCTCTAAATAATAGTTTATTCTATATAGGTATACGAGAGTACTTAGGGATAGTATCCTTATATACCTCCTACCGCTTAATCTACTTTACTATTACCTAGCCTTATATCTTTTTAGCTAGGATACCTATATCTTAATATTCCTTAATATCCGTTTTTAGGTTATACTAATATACTTTCCTCCTTATCGCTATTACCGCTTAATCCTAATCCTTTACCTTAAGCTCCTATAGGGCCTATTCTTCCTTTTCTAGTAATAGGGTTAGGCGTATTAGGCGTACCCTTCCTCTTCTTCCCTATAGTCTCCTACGGATTAAGCGGTTGCCTTCGATTATTAAGGGGTATACTCCCCTCAGTACTTAGTATCTTATAACTAAGGTATCTAGATAGATTTAGATAGGTATAATAACTACCTCCGCTTCTAGGACTTAGACTAGTATTACCTTATATACTCTAAGTACTATCTATAGGTAGTTATTCTATATTATCGCGAGCGTCTTAATATACTTTTCTATAACTCCCCGCCCCTTAGTAGGGGTATACTATATTAGAGTAGCGAATATAAGTATAGGCCTTACTACTATACTATATACCTTCCTATACTTCTTAAATATAGCTCCCTAAGTTAACCCTATTAAGTACTTAATCGCCTAGGCTTAAGTAGCGGCCTTTACCTTTACCTACGCTATATATAGGCCCTAGCGGAGTTTAGTATTAATATATAGCCCTAAGACCCTAATACTCGCTTCCGGCTTAACCTCTATATTACTAAATTATACTATCTCCTTTATATTAAACCTTTTAGGGGCGTATAATAGATATACTAGTTCATACTTCTAAGGCGTAAATATCACCCCGTATATTTTCGCCTATATTTAGTAGAGCTTATAGGCCTATTCTAGCTACCTATAGTTTATTTCCGTTATCTTACTATATACTAGTAGGTATACGTTATCTATAAATCCTCCTACTTATACTAGGATTTTTACTTTTGAGTATACTTTAATTAGTAGTATATTAAAGAAGAGAAATAGAATTAGTAATATAGATAATCCTTATAGAATCCCTATCTCTACCGCCTCTACTAGGCTAGTTTTACCTCTTAGAGTAATTAATATCGCTCTATCTTTAAGGAAGCTTATAGTCTACTAAACGATTCCCTTAGGGATTCCTTTTATCTTTAGGTTATAGAGTAGCCTTTTATAGGATATATTATTAAATACCCCTACTATATCTAGTAATAGTAGGCTCGCTACGTTATCTTTACCTTAGTTCTATATTATATAGACTGAATCTATAATAGTCTTTAAGGCTATTTCTACTAAGCATCTCTTTCTACCCCCTATCTAGTATTCTAAGAGTAGGTAATTCCTTTTAGCTATTCTGCTAAGATATTTCGCTATTACCGTCTCTAACGCTTTCCTAAGTATATCTAGTAACGTAATAGGCCGGTACGCCTTAGACTTTAAATAGTTAGTCTTTTTCGGTTTCTTTAGTATTACCGTATTTGCCTCCTAGAACTTCTTTAGGTAGTACCTATAGTCTAAGCACGCTTAAAATATCCTCCTAAATATCTCTATTATCTCTGCGTATACTACTCTTAAGAACCTATTTAGGATCCTTAAGATCCCTAGGGCCTTATCCGCCGCTAGGTACTAAATTATATCCTTTACCTCTTTTAAGGTAATCTCGCTATCTATTACTATAGGTTCTAAGTAGTCGGCCCCCTCTATATCTATTAGGTCTACTAGGGGTAAGGGTAGGAAGAGGACCCTCCTTAGGGCCTCTACCTTCCCCTTAAAGTCTATTACTTTATTCCCGTTTCCGTCTTTAATAGCTGGGAATTACGGTAGCTCTTTAGGGCGTATACTCCTCTCCCTTCCCTACTTAATAAGTTACTATACTCCTTTTAGTCTTAGTAACGCTTTATAGACTCCCTCTCTAAAAGCTATTATCCTAGCCTTCCGTAGGGTAGTAACCTTTTCCCTTTTAGCCTAACGGAGGGCTTCCTTAGTTTCCGCGTTCCTACTATAGCGGTAGGCCTTAAGCGCTGCCTATAACACTTTAGTTACCCTTATATATACCCCGTTCTAATATAGCTTAGCCCCTGCGTACGGTTCCTTATATAGGATAGTATCTTCTATTACCTCTTATAGTATAGCTATAAGCCTATCGATATACTAGTTAATAGTATCTTTAGAGTCTATTAGGTACTAGCTTATTACTTTATTTAGGATCTTTATATATTTCTAGATTTCCTCCCTAGTTACCTTCGCCTTTATCCTTTTCTAAGCCCTCTTCTAGCGTACTAGGCGTTCGCTTTATATCTATTCTAGCTTTATAATAATTAGTATATAGTCTAATCCTATATTAAGGTTGTTCCTCACCCCGCACTTTACTATTATATTATACGCGCCTTCGGTTAGGAATATAAGGTCGATAGTACTCTCTAGGCCCCTATTCTACTATATAACTACCTTCTCTAGTAGTCCTAGAACTATACCTCTCTCTCCTACTACCTCTAACAGCTCGTCTACTATAGCGTAGTATATTATTCGTCTTAGGTTATTCTAGTATAGGTGGTATAGGTTAAAGTCTCCTACGACTATATATTTACCCTTATTCCCCAGCGCTTCCTCTAGTTTTAGGATAGTTATTAGACTATCCTTTAATATATAGCTTACTAGTAAGGGGTTATAGACGTTATATACCTATACCCTCTCCCCTAGTAGCCCTCCGGTATTCTCTATCCTATCCTTAATATCCTTCTAGGTCCTCGTAACCTAGATTTATAACGAGTATAAGTTACCTCCCCGGTATTCTACCCCCTAGTTATTAGGATCTATCCTCTTATTTATATAGAAATACGTCCTAGCCTCTAGGTCTCCTCTATAGGCTAGGTGGAATCTGCTTATACTCGTATTATATAAGGTTCTATTTATTAGGTTATATACTAGCTCCTAGATCGCTAATACGTCTATATCTTTTACGTCTTCGTTTTTAAGAAGTAGTACTATTACTATATCCTTCTTCCTCTATATATTATACTATAGTATTTTTAGGTAGGGTATATCCCTTATTAGGTAAGGGCCGCTTAGACGTTCTCCTATATTTAGGTAGTCTTAGTAGTCTTTACTACTCCTAAAGTCTATCTAAGGGTATTCGTTAGACTAATCCTCTCTATAGATAGGGGCTATTACCCTTACTCCGCCCTAGAGAGGGTTATTAGTTATCCCCTCTTTACTACCTCCCTAGTTCCTTTCTAGGGCTTATCTATTATATCCTCTAAGGCCTTCCTCTTCCCTTTAGAGATTACTTTATACTACCCTTCTAAGCTAGTCCTTCCTAGTATCGCCGGCGTAGGCCCTACTAGGTATTACTTTAGGGTCTCTTTAAAGTATTTCAGCTTACGCTCGATTCTCTACCTAGCCTTAGTATTCTCCTTCTATTAGATTAAATAGGTTTTACTTTATACTAGGTACTCCCCCTTATATACTACGTACTTAGGCTTGCTACTAACTCTTTCTACGTAATTATTAGTACTATAGTTTTAGGCGTATATCCTATAGCGGGTAGGGTGCTTATACGCCTTAGTAATATATCCGTACCTATAGCAGTTAAAGCACTGCTTAGGGGCGGCCTCTCTCTCCTAGCGATCGCAGAAGAAGAGGCTATTCTCTACTACTATTCCTTCTATAATAAGTCGGTTCGCCGCTTCTAGGCTTAGGACCTCGATTATTATTATAGAGAACCTCTTCTTATAGGGGCGTTTATTAACCTAAATAGTATTATAAGGTATTTATAGAGACCCTATCTTATATAAAAAGCTATCTTTTACTCGTCGCCTTTCTTTATTCGTATTCGGTTGAATACTCTTAGAATATCGAACTTAGTAAACTATTTCTTACCTTAGAGCTTATCTTAAAGTTCTCCTATTAATAGTAATAGATAACTATTCTTTATAGTTATATTATTAAGTACTCTATAGTCTATATATAGTTATAGCTCTCTACCCGGTTTAGGTATAAATAGGATAGGATATCCTATAGGTAACTAAGACTTTTAAATAAACCCCTTCTATTTATTTTCTTCGATATACTTCGTAAGAGTAATAGCTTTATCTTATAATAGCGGGTATATTAGCTTCTTTATAAGTTCTTTACCTAGGATTAGTTTAATCTTATAGTCCTATAGTTAGTACTTAGGAAGGGCTTCGTTAATACTCTCTTCTTAGAATAGAGTTCTAAATTCCGTATATTTATTTAGGATTTTTATAGTAGTAGTCTTACTTATAAGTCTAACTTAACTCTATAGTATTATAATATTTTCTTTCTTAAAATTATCCTCTATCTCCTCCTAAGTTTATACTACTACTAAGAGAGATTTGTATTCTTAGACTAGTAGAACTCTATTTAGTATACTATTTATAAATATTATATCCTAAGAACCCTATCCTATTAATAGGTTAGCTTTCTTCAGCTATAGGATTCCTAAGGTAATATTATTAACCCCTCCTAATACTAAATTAAAGGTATATCTCTTATATCTTCGTCTTATCCTTAGGTTAAGTATTTTAGTACTTCTATTAATAGTCCCTATTATTAACCTATTAAAGTTCGTTAACGCGTATAGCTCGCGTTTTCGTATAGGTAAATTATATTTCCTTATAAAACTTAGTTTAATTAAATCCTTACTTAATCCGCTATTAATAATAACCCTTACTAGAATACTATTAACCTTTACCTAAAACTAAAACCTAATATTATTATATAATTTAGCTAAGGTAACCTATTTAACCTTTTTAGTAGTTCTACTACTTAGTCTATTTATTATAGAACCTACTAGTTTTTTATAACTCCTTCCTAGGGGTCTTTAGTAATCGGGTCTTCCTTAATAAACTTATTAAGTAGGATCTTTTCCTAACGCTTTAGGAGGTTCCTAACTACTCTATCTAAATAGTAGATTAATAACTATAAATCCTGTAGAATAAGTTATTAGTCTAGTAGTAATACGCTTCCGTCCTATAGGAACCTAAATCCTTTAGGGAGTTTCTAGTAGACTAGACTATCTAGATTTAGATACTTATCCCCTTATAGTATTTCCTAAATCTTCTAAGCTACTAGAGATTTAAACTCTACGAGTCCCTTAGTCTTATCCTAGGTAAAGCTTATAGATAAACTCCTAAAAAGACTTATAAACTTAGTAACTAATAATAACTATTAACTATTTTCCGCTAGTTTCCTAGCCTATTTATCGCTTAGCGAGGCTATTAATACCTATATTAGTTTATCTATAGTAACTTTTCGTGCGTATACCTCAGCCTTATCTAGTTTATTATATAAATTAGTTATTTACTATTCTATATAATCTAGTCGCTATTAATAGGATTCTAGTAGTTCTTCTTAAGTCCTTTAGGTATCTAGCCTTAAAGCCTTAATCCTATTAAGGGTCTTATTATCTAATAAGGCTTCTCCCTCTATAAGCTCTCCTAACTCGCTTCCTAAGGATAGTTCCTAGCGGGGATTATTAACTTAATCCTTACTAAAGTTTTCTTTACTATTTACTATAGATACTTAGTATCTTAGCTTTTAGGGGTACTATCTAAATCCGTCCTTTTTACTAAGATATATTTAGTATAAATTATTATAGTAAGTCGTCTAACTTAAGTAGTTATACTTTTTATTAGTTAACCGCTTTAGTCGTTCCGACTACTCCTATTTATTATTAGTAGGGTTTATATCCCCTACTATAGCTACCTACTCTTATTAAGGGTACTTATTCTAATAGTATCCTTTCTTATAGTATCTATAGTATTTTATATTAGATAAGTCCTTCTTCTACTTCTTTCCCTTATAAGGTTTCCTAAAGAATTTCGCCTTCGTAGCCGAAATATTTTCTTTTCTCCTAAACTTAGTAACTAGGCCTAAAGACTTCTATTCTATCTTCCTTTTATATATCCTATTATTAATAGAGTAGACCTTAGATACTAACTATATAAAGTTTCTAATATTATCGGAATAGGCGAGCTTATTCTTAACCTTATCCTTTAGTCCTTTTTAATATATAGCGGCTTAAGCGTTTTCTAACTAATTAAGCTAATAGGTAATCCCTCTAAACTATACTATATACTCTATTATAGGTCCCTTCTACTAAAGGTTTATAAGCTTTTATTCTAGCCTTCTTTTCTTAGTACTATCCCTAAAATAGAACCTTAATAGGTTCCTAATATATATTTTATTAGAGATAATCTTTAAGGACTTATCCTCTATTATATTAGGGTCCTAAATTAAAAGATATTCTTTAAGCTAAGGTTAAAGAGCTGCTATAGTATCGCCTTTAAGGTATAATAGGTAAAATATATTCCTAGCCTTTATAGTAGAGAAGCTTAGTATATTAAAGGCTATATATAGGTTAATTTATTAGAGAAATATATCTAAACCTCCCTTCTTACTAGAGAACTTAGTAAGGGTAGGTAACTTTATCCCTCTATTACTAATAGTAATCCCTTCTTTAGGAATAGGAGCTAAGTCCTTTCCCTTAAATCTACTTATTACTTTAGGTATAACGCGCCGTCTCTCCCCTAAGGTAGAACTAGAAGTACTTATACTATATAGTCTAAAGTATAGTATTTAAAGTATAATAGGGTAGTTTAACTCCTACGGGTAAATTATATAGTATATTAAGTACTAGAAGGTAATAGAGATTAATAGTTATTAAATTATCTTTAGCTAAGACTCCTCTCTATTATATAAGTTAAATATAAGGAGATAAGAAAATATTCTACTAAAGGAAAACCTATCCTTATATATTTAAGGGAGGAACCCTATACTCCTTTAAGATACCCTAATTATATCCTACGACTATTACGACTATTACGACTAGTCGTTATAGGCGTAGTAGTCGCGCCCTACGATTACTACGACCACTGTAACTAGTTATCTAATAGCGGTCCCTAGGCTACCTTACCTAGTATATTCCTTATCACGCCTAGACCCGTAATAGGGAGGCGCTACTTACTATAGAGCGAGTAGAATAGTTGCGTGAATCCTAATCGTATTTAAAAGGGATATAGGAGTAAGCTATTAAGTAGTTATCGCGCTTTCCCAAAAGTTACTGGGGAACCCCGAGTTACCGAGCGCGCCGGTAGGGCTAATAGCACCATTCAGCAGAATTAGTAACTTAATATTACTAACAGTATTAAATCAGCCCGATCTATAACTTAGTACTACTAATTTAATAATATTAGTCTAGCTAGTAACTAGATATTACTATTAGTATAATATCTAACTAATTAGTATATCTATTACGCGTTCAGCTAGCTATTAGCTTAATTAGTAATATAATACTACTAATATATAGCTACTAGTCTTCTTTTTAAGTTATTATAATTAATAAACTCTTATATAGTCTATATATATCTACTAATTAGTAGCTGTATATCTTTATATAAGATTTAAGTAGGTAGTTAAAGCTAAATAAAGTCTTCTATGGCTAGCGATAGAGATACACCTATACGCGGTACTAGCTACGAACCTGAATACCTATTCAGAGCTGAGATATCTCCCCTAATATATTATAGGTTGAATAATATTAAGACGTCGCGTAGTTACTAAGAACTCCGTATAGAGTTTTTTAGGTAATACGATAATACCTACCCTAACTCTACTATAACTATTATACCTCCCCTATAATTAAGACTAGATAGTAAGAATTAGTATTAGGTATAGTATCTCAGCCTAATAAGTAAAGAGTATAGGTAATACCTACCTAGCTATTAATTTAAAAAATCTAATATCTACGTACGCTTAATACATATCTACTAGTTAAGACTAACGCGCAGTCTATCTTAAGGGAAGGCTAGGGTTATAGGTATATAGGACTAAGAGAAGGATATACTAAGTTATAAATTAGAAGGCGTATTTTAGAAAAGGACGGCCCCTATCTAAGTAGCTAGGCGAGCCTTTAGTATAAGTAGCGCCGTATAACTATAATTATAAGCTAAAGGGTTAGCTCCCCCCTAAAGTAAAGTATATAAGGATAGAAGTAAGTACTATCTAATATAACCAGCGGGATATTATACTATCCGATTCTTTATATAAGTATAGGCCTTCTAAGCGGTATATATAGCTTCCCCCCTTTCTTATATCCTTAACTAGCAAACCACCGAACAGCTAAATCCGGTACTACTATAGATACTAATAAATACTACTAATCAGCGCTAATAACTCGAACCCTTACGGGACGGCTATATACCCCCTCCTCCCCCCCCCCTATATTAATATAGTAAAGGTTAAAGAAAGTTATAGGGCGCTCAGCGCTATAATAAAGTTAAAGGATATAGAAGAATATAACAGGGTCCTTAAGAGCTAAGTATAGTATAAAGGGCGTATATTATAGTTAGTATTAGAAATAATATTATAGAGCGCTTAGTATAATATTAAAGAATATAGTTAAGAGTTACCGGTGTTAAGGAGGCCTAGGGTATAATCCCTAAACCAAAAGTAATTATATTATTAAGGATAAGCGGGAGTTTTTATCTAGGCACTATACTATAGTTTCTCTTACGGCTAGGAAAGGCACACTACGTATACCATCTACTAGTTTCACAAATAATATAATAGAACACCCTTATTAGTATATATAGATACTAGAATAGGCGTATAAACCAATCAATCAATCAAAGTCTTCTATATATATAATCCGTTTAAATTATAGCTACTGCTAATAGCTCCTTTAGTATATAAAAGCTACTTTTAAGTAAAGGCTTAACTCTATAATAACCTATTATCTACTAATACGACTATATCTTCTACTCCTTATAATTCGAGCAAATAACTAATATAGAGAGTTATAACATCTAGTTACCGAATTATTAGCGGCACCTTATAAAACTCTACTAAATTAGGGGTGTATATATTTCGCCCTTTTTTATACTTATCCGATTAGTATCCGGCAGCTTAATTAGGGGGGCTTTAAGAATAGTATCTAAGTATATCCTTCTTACTATTATCCTAGCTAGTATACTATATAGTCGCTTATTATAGACGTTACTATTTCTAAGGTAGTACGTTAATATAGAGATATACTACTATATATCTTAAATAGTTTAGCACGAGTACTTAAGGTTCTTAAAGCTTTATTATATATTTACAGCTATATAGACGTAGTATATTAATATTTTAAAAACATAACCTTACTACTCTATAAGCTTAATATACTAGATTCTTAAAATTATAATATTAGGACCCTTAAATAGATTACTAGCCGCTATTATAAATAGAAGTAATAATATTAGCGTCCCTAGCGCGTATAGCGGTAGAAATTCTATCTAAAGACCGAAATAAAACCTATATACTTAATACTTAAGATAATAAAGTATAGGAATAGCTTATTAAGTCTATTCTATATTAATATACTTATTAGATATTTCTAAGTTAGTATTAACCTTTCTTAAGCTAGGAAAATATTACTACTAAATATAGCTTAACGGTACTTAGCTATTAAAGCTTAATAAGTTATAGATATTTAAGTTAGGTTTTATACTATCTAAGTAATATCTAACTTAGGGTTTACCCTATCTAAGTATTATCTAACTTAGTTCTGCCCTATCTAAGTTAGATAAATATCTAGCTAGACGTTTCTTAATAACTCCCCTTATAGTTTACGGTCTTATCGCTATTATTTTAGTAAAGTATTACTATAAAGGCTTAATATCTAATAAATTTACTCCCTATCTTCCCTATTAGACTTTATATACGACTCTATAAGCTTAATAACCTCTCTACTCCTTAGCTTATTAAAGTACCTAAATATTAGTAATATATAAGGGCCGTAGACCTAATACTAAAGTAAGTAAATATTATACGCGTAAGACGCTATATAGCCTACTAATATAATAAAGCTATAATTAAATATACTAAAGAGCGAATTAATACCGCTGCAGTAATTAAAATTATAGGTTAGTTCTTTATATTAGAGGTTTTCCTTAAGACTAAAGCCTTAGCTTTAGACGCCGTAAGGGTAGTTAGTAGTAGTATTTCCTCTACTCTATTAACTTAGATATATCTATAGTATTATCTCTCCTCCTTTTATAGTATTATACTTAGGTTTATAGCGTTACCTAAAAAGAATTTGGTAGGAATTTAGCGTAGATTCGTTACACTGCCTTAGTATTAATTATTAGGAATTTAGGGTAATATACTATATTATATTAGTCCTAGTTAATAAAACTATTAATATAGAATATCTCTTTTCCTCTAACCGTTCCTAATACTAGATAAGTACTTCGCTTAATATTTAGTAGTCTATAGAAGCGGCGAGCGCCTATTATTTAAGGATTAAGTATAAGTAATACCTATACCTTTTTAACTTTAACTATTCTATAGTACTCTTATACCTACCTTAGATATTAATAATTAAAGACTTCTATAAAGGTAGCTTAGATATAACTAGGTTATTACTTAAAGTCCTTAGTACTAAGATTCTTTACCTCTATAATAACTAAGACCTAGCTGACTAACTTTCCCTCCTATATAATTTCTAGGTTTCGACTCTTATAGTCTTATTCTTAGACCTATACGTAATCTCTACGCTAGGTTAAATACTATAAATATTTATAAGGTCTATAGACTACTAAATCCTTATAGAGACGTCCTAAATTAGAAGAGTCCTCTCCTATAGTTTTCTAATATATAAGGCCTGAATAGATATAAACTAGGTAGCTCTTAACCTAGCTATAGTCTACCTCCCTTCTATTAATATCTAAGTTTAAGGTTATACTACCGTAGCTTAGCGTTTTCGCTTAGTACGCCTTAAAAAACGCAGCTAGGCTTTAGAGAAACCTAGCTATATTTAGCTATTTAGCTATATCCCTCACCGTTCGCTAGTAACGACTATTATATCTGTATAGGTATTTTAGTATATAGCGCTCTTCCGCGTCTACTCGCTATCTTAGTTAGTATAGATCTAAGAGGACCCTAGCCTTTATACTTTTCTTATCTTCTTATTTTCTCTTTTAATAAAGTAATATAGGCTCTATCTCTTCGAAAGTTTTAATATCCTATATAATTATTAACTTAATATAACGTTTATTATATTCTATTAATTACTCCTAGTAATCCTTATACTTATTTATTCGATTATAGTAATTCTTAAGTAATATTAGATATACCCTTTTAGAGGCTTAGGTACTATATCTATCTAGCAGACCGTAGTATCTAATTATATTAATATAGTAACTAATACTATAGAATTTAGGAAAGTTAAAGGTTTACTTACCCGTTTACTTATTAATTAGTCTATACTTTTAAAATACCTCCTTAAGTAGATCAATTCTTTTTAACGCTACGTCTATATATTCTAGTATTACTTCGTCGTAGGATTAGTATCTTATAAGTATAATAAAGTTAATAATAGCTCGTCCTATATATAGTACATCTAAGTTTTTTTCGGATAAAAGAGGCGTAAAGATAGGTATTATAATCTATAATATCTCTTTACTCTCCTCTCCTATTTATTAGCTTAGCTTACTAAACTCCTAAAATCGCCTTAGCTTAGTAAATTTAGGTATAGCTTAAAAGTAGGCGTTAATTAAAGCTTATACCTTAAGCTTTATTTATCCCTCTTTAATATACTCCCTTAGCTAGTCTAGGAGGTAGTTTAATAGCCCTTTAACTATTAATTAGTATAATATATTAAATATCTATAGTTAGTAGACGTTAACTATAAAGTAGCCGTCTATAAAGTTAGGCTAGTTATATACTATTATATCTAGTAAAAGCCTAGGCGTATTCTTATTATACGCTTTTTATATCTATAGCTGCTCTATAGTATTTTTAGGTATTCGCTTTAGATACGGTATTTTAGGACGTAGTCGTTCCCGTTTATTTAGTAGTACTAAGCAGACTAGATAGTATTTACCGCTTTTAATTAAGGTTATTAGGACTTATTCCTTATAGTCGCCTAGTATAGACGCGAGTATTAGGTAGTATTATTATATTCGTCCGTCTACGTATATAATAAGGATCCCCTTAGGCGCTAGCTCCTTAAGTACTTTAATAGAATACTATTAGTATATTAAGTAAGATCTATACTTTAGCCGGCTTACCCTCGACTATAAGCCCTATAGCGTAGTAATACACCTTAACTTTTATACTATTATAAACTAATAGTACTAGTCTAAGTAATATTATCCCTAGCTGAACCTATACCCGCCGAATACCTTAATTGAGGTTACTAATAGTAATATAGACTAGCTACGCCTACTAATCTCTATATATCCGTAATAAATAGGTCTTATCTAACGATATTATAACTAGTACTATTATTAAGCTATTAGGGAGCTTATCTTATATCTCCTACTACTAGCGGGCTATATATATCTTACTAATAATTAGACCCCCGTTAAGGTTTCGCTAGCGTATCGGTATATAGTTAATACTCGAATTAAAAGGTTTATATCTAATAAGAGTTCGTATTATACCTATTATATCGAAGTAGAGTATATAATATATTCTAGTCGCTTTATCTAGTTAAATTAATAGGACCCTAAACGCTTACTAAGACTATCTACTAGTAGTAGCGGAATACTTAATAGTATATAGCTTAACTTTTAGTTATTAAGCGCTATTAAAGCTATAGCGTCCGTAGAAAGGTCGTAATCAAGTATCTTTAAAGAAATTATCTATTATACTACTAGATAGTCGCGCGTTATATATCTATAAAGCTAGGGTATAATTAGCTTCTAATTAGAAAGGGTGCTAGTCTTAGTTCGACTTAGGTATTAACTATTAAAATATAATAGGTAGAATACTTGATTATCTAGCTAAGTGCGACTATACGAGATATATATAAGGGTTAGGGCTAAGCCTTAGTTATTAATAACTAAGCCTTAGGATATTGAACACCCGAATTTTAATACTCCTACTTAAATATAGTACGCTAAATACTAGATATATTAAATTATAGTCCGCTAAAACGACTAATTTACTATATACTAGTTATAACTACTTTTTACCCTAAATACCTAGTCTATATAGTATTGGACGACTTTAAGCTTTTGCCTAAATAATTAGCTATAATTTGTCGCTAAGGATATTCTATTATATAACTTAACTATCAACTTTTTTTGTTTACCTACACGCGTCGTTATACCTTCCTTACTACCTCTATATAGCTTCCTTACCTATTTATATCCTTCTATATATCTCTATATAGTCCTATACTATACTATATCCTAGCAGACCTATTCTAGATACGCCTATACTAAACCTATTACTAACTTTTTGGCCCCTGATTAGTCTCTTCTCAGACTTTGCTACCGTTACTGAGTATATTCTAAATTAATACCTTTCCTATATAAATCTTTGCTAATTCTTTCTTATAGGCTTCGAAGCGGTGACGTCCTCTTATAGATCTTAACCTTAATATAGTTCTATAACTAATACGTTAATCTAAACGTTAACGTATAGCGACCTTTCACACCCTTCCTACTTTACGGCTAGTCTATATAATACCGCTACGTCCTTCTCTTCCTCCTACTATTCCTATACGTCCTCCTCCTCCGCCGTTAAAAGGCCTGATATCAAACTATACGGCTGATATATATACGTTAGGTCTAATAGCTGAATAGTATAGGATCTGTTCCGCTTTATACTAGAAGGTAGAGGCTAAGTAAGGACCTATACTATATACTACCTACTATTTAAAGGGTGATAGATTACTGCCTCCTCCGCCTAAACCGCCGGAACTTCTACGCGAATTATTATAGGGTGCTATACTACGGTCTAAGTATTTCCTAAAGTATATTCGTAGTTATAATAACGCGCTGACCTTTACGTCCTATAAATACCAGTAGGATACGCGTTTATAAGGCCGTATAGGAATCTAATCGTTTACTATTTATAGCGAACTTTATTACCTATAAGGGCCGCTATATCCTAGTACGTAGGTAATACCTTCTTTTACTTAACTATACTTTTATAATCTAACTGCTATAGTAACGTCTTAGCTCTGTAGTTACCCTAATCTCTAGTAGCTGCTTCTCTAAAACCTAGATAATATAATACGTTCCTATAGAAATCCTTTTATTAATATATACGCTACTATACGGGAATAAATTAAGCGCGCCTAGGCCTGTATAGGCCTAATATAGATTATCCTTAATCCTCGCCTTTAATTAGTTATAGGGGCTGGATCTAATAAGAGACGTATAAATCTACCTACTACGTTAGAGGTTACAGCCTTTATTCTAGATAAGTATAAGGACCGTAGCTTTCGGGATATTATTATTATAGAATAGTATAAGGATAGTAAAGAACCCTACTTCTATACTATTAACTATAGTAACGCTACGTACTTTCCTTTATACTACGTTCTCCTTTTTCCGTAAGGGAATATAGGTTAGTACTAGGCCTTACGCCTTCGTAACGATAATAATACCTATATTATTATATATTACTTAGAGCGTATATAGTTACGCTACTATCTCTTTTCCTATTAGGGGCCGGCCTAGAGCGAGTCAATAAGGGTGTTATTAGACTAGGAGAATAAATCTAAGGAAGGAAAGCTATGTATATAGAGCGTGTGTATAATATATTAGGGACGCGGCTTAGTAGGCGCTAAGGCCAAAGGGGCCTAGCGTTAGATTAACGCTAACATATATAAACACTAGTAAGTAATAAAGGACTAGTAAGTAACGAAAGGCTAGCCCGTAATATTACCCCCCCCCCCTTAAGAAAGTATTAACCCTAATACGTATAAGTAGTTTCCTATTAGCTGGGACTACTAGGCTTTCTAGGGTAGCAGCGATAGAAATCTGCGACGATATTAGCTGCGTTTTCGAATTTATTACTATCCGTATTATACTATTAACGGTTAGGTTTCGCTTCGCCTTTCTACTAGACGCAGAACTATAGCCGGCGGTTCTTACTTATTTATTAAGCGTCTAATATCTTATCTAGTTCCTACTCCTCTTTATTATTAATAATTACCGGCCCTAGCGGTTTAGCGCGTTATCTAAGTAGGGGATCGCTTATAGCCTTATATAATAGGCTAGGGTAGAATATATTATAGATCCGTATACTTACTAGGAGCTTTAGGCGGTAGGAATATCCTACTTTCTCTATAACTTTAAATAGCCTTAGTATCTTATCGTCTAGCTTCTTACTTAGCTGTGCCGTAGTAATATTCCTACTAGATAGGAAGACTAAATCTCCTACTTTATAGGATATATTAGATTAGTAGCGATTCGCTTAGTCTATTATCCTTTTACGGCTCTAGGCGGACTATTCCTTAATAAATTCTAATATATCTACTATTTTATCCGTAATATTATTAGCCTTAACAGCCTACGTCCTTTCTTAGGCGGAGGGGCTAGGCTCTATTAACGGCGAGAAAGATATATAGGGATAGAAGCCTTTATTAGCGAAGAAAGGAGATATACTAGTAGCGTTAGTAACAGCGTTATTATTAGTAAATTTAGCGATAGGTAACTAATATAACTAATTATCCTATATATAGGAGTAGTATATCCTTAATTATCGCTTGATATCCTAATTAGCCCTTTTAGTTTATCTATTAGTTTCTGGGTAGAACGCTATAGATAGCTTTACTTTAATTTATAACCGCTTATATAAGGCCTTCTATACTAATAAGATAAACTATAGGCCTTAATCTAATACTATTAAATTAGGCAGACCGTAGGTACGGAAGACGTAGTTAAGTAAGATATCTACTATAGCCTCTATAGAGGTTCCTTCGTCCGTAGCTATATATAGGGCGTAGTGCTATTCCTTAGTAAGGCGATCTACTAGTATATAAACAGCGTTGCGATTATTAGATATTAGGAGACTAGTAATAAAGTCTATTAAGATATCCTACTAACGCTATTCCGGAGTCGGTAGGGGTTATAGGAGTCTATTATACTAATCTTTTAGTACTTTACTTCTTTAATACGTATAGTAGTTACGGATATAGTATACTACTTCCTCTTTTATACCTAGCTAGTAGAATTAACGCTTTAGAATCTCTAGTATACAGTCTCTTCCTAAGTAACCGCTTATAGGGAGATTATAGCTTTCCTTTATAAGCTTAATATAGAGCTCTAGTAAGGCGGGGACCTAAAGGCGTTCTTTATAGAAGAGTATATAATAGCGTTAGGAGCAGTGCCTTAGATTAATACTATTAAAGATCTAAGTAGGATTCTTTTTAATAGCCTCTTAGACCTATATATAGTCCTTATTATCCTAATTTGCTAATATAATTCTAGCGTAGAGGGGTAAGTCCTTATCTATTAATATATTAATTTACTCCTCCGTAGGCTTACCCCCCTCCTTAACTAAGAAGATTAGATTATAGCCTTAGAAATACTTAGGTAATAGCAGTATATAATACTAGTACTTTAGACGTAAGTCGTCCTTATCCGTAGGTACTAAGTTAGGTAACTTAATTAGGGTATCTACTTTCCTATTAGACTTCCTAGTATAGTATATAATCTTAAAGTTATAGTCTACTAACTTCTCAGCCTATTTAGCTTAATAGCGGGTAAGCTCCTTTATTTATATAAAGTACTCTAAGCTTTTATAGTTAGTAAAGATCTAAATTAGGATATCCGTCAACTTAAGTTTAGGGCGCTAGTACTTTAGGTAGCGAACTATTACTAGTAGTTCCTTATTATAGATCTTATAGTTATATTCTACTAGTAGTAAGTTCTTATTATAGAATACGACTAGATATAGTACCCTATTATTATCCGCTTGCGATAATACTCTATTATTAACGTAGTCTAAGGAGTCGGTCTCTAGTACTGCTAGTTAAGATCTTTTATAATACCTTAGTACTAGGGCACTAGTTACTAGATCCTTTATCTCTTCGAAGGCCGATTAATATACTTTAGACTAATAGAACGGGTAATCTTTTTTAGTAAGCGCTACTAGTAGTTTTACTATCTTTAAGAAGTCCTTAATAAATTAATAGTAGAAGTTATAGAAGCTAACGAATACTTATACCTCCTTTAGGTAGGTAGGGGTTTCTTAGTTAGCGACTACTTTAACCTTATTAGGGTCTATTCTTAGTCTATTAGTAGATACTATTAATCCCAAAAACTTCGTCTCTTATATATAGAACTTATATTTATTAATATCTACCTAAAGGCCTACTTCGCGTAGTTATATAAGGACCTTTCTAATATACTCTTAGTACTCCTTCTTAGTCTTACTATAAATTAGGATATTATCTAAGTATACTTAGCAAAAGTCGTTAAGATACTTAAATAAGGTATTATTTATATATTACTAGTAGGAGGCAGGGCCTCCGGTTAGTCCGAAAGGTAATATATAGTATTTAAACGCTCTAAAAGAAGTAGTAAAGGTAGTATAGTCCTTACTATCTAGATATATTCTAAGCTTATTAAATATAGTAATAATATTAAGCTTAGTAAGGTACTTATAACCTACTATATAAGCTAAGGCTTCTTTAATTAATAGGATCGGATAGCGGTTCCGAATTATAATAGTATTAAGTCTGCGGTAGTCTACGCAGAATCTTAAGCTACTATCCTTCTTCTATATAAATAGTATAGGGGATACGTATAGAGCGGTACTTAGTAAGATAAAGCCCTTCTTTAGATTCTCTTTAAGGTATTCTTTCACCTTTTATAGCTTAAAGCTAGATATCGGGTATAGTCGGCTCTATAGTAGCTTCTTCCCTAGCTCTAATTTAATCTTATAATTATATAGTTAATACGGAGGGAGAACCTTTACCTTATCTTTATCGAAGATATTAATTAAGTTATAGTACTCCTTTAGGAGCTTCTTTTTAATATTATCCTTAGTATAGATAGTAGTCTCGCGTATTACTTCCGTTAGAATATCTTTTCTTAGTTAATAGTCTATTTTAGTAAGGGTTATAGAGAAGTACTAAACTTAGTACTTCTTTAGATTCTAAGCTAGCAGGTAGAAGGCTACTATACTAATTTAACTAATATCTAACGCCTTATTTTCTTTAGGTGGGGGAGGAGTAGGCTGAGTAGGGCTAACCTTCTTTAGCTTAGGTTTTACTATAGTAATCTTAGTAGACTTTACTAGCTTTAAGGTAGTTAATTTAGCTTTAACTCCTAGACTAGAGGTAGGCGGCTTAGGCGTAGGTATACCTATATAGTTATAACGCCCTAATATAAAGATAATACGATTATCTACTATATCTAGTAGGACCTTATACTTATTTATCTATAGCTTACTAAGGATAATATATTAATTACCTAAGTTAGTAATAAGTATAGGTATAGTAGACTCTATATAGTCGCTAACCTATATTAAGGGATAAATAGTATAGGTAATAGGCTTCCTTTGTATTTTACTATTATATCCGTAAAGGTATTAGGGTTTAGAAAGGGGAATAGGGATAATATTAAGGGTATTAGAAAGGATTTATACTTCTTTTTTATTAATAAACGAGTATATAGTAGTACTAGTATTAGTAAGAGCTTTTAATTTATATTCCTTATCCTAAGCTATTAAGGTAATAGGATATATAAATAAGCGTCTGCTAAAGGGATTATAGAATTCTACGGATAATAAGAATAGTAGGTCCTTAGGGGCGACTTCCCTAAGGATAGCTAGTTTTCTAAATTTAATAACTCTTTAACTTTTTTAGTATCTCTAATATCCTTATCTTCGCTAGCGACTTCTTATACTACTTTATAGAGACGCTTAGGATATTTAGCGGCGAAGTAGCCTTCCTTATTATAATAGAAATACTTTAGCTTATCCTTTAATATAAGATACTCCTCCTTATAATATTCCTCTTTATAGGTATTAGAGGGGGAGTAGGTAATTATACCTCTAAAGGTAACTTAGCGGTTTATATAAGGGATTAGAGTAGGTAAGGGGGCTTACTAGCTCCTTATCTTAAGGATACTATAAGGGTTAGTATTTAGATAAGGCTTTATTATAGCTTCTTTAGCTCTAATATTACGTATCTCCTAATTAGCGACTGCGAGGAACTTATTAAGGGTAGTATAGTCCTTATTTATCTTATATTTCTTAGTGCGGATATCCCTTTTTAGGGCGGGGGAGATTTTCTTATATAGATCCTCGAACTAGCGCTTCGTATTAATTTTTCCTATAGTTATAAGCTAGGTAAATTTAATCTGGAAATTATTATAGGTTATTAATCCTATTTCGAGCTTATAATATATAAGGCGGGTAGACTAGATATAATTATAATTAAAAAAACGCTAGTTTAATATCTTTAAGATATCGGAGGTATTCTTAGTAGGGCTTATATAATTAGGATCTATATATTAAAGGATTAAGGTTTAAGCTTCGCTAGAGGAGTATTTAAAGTAGGTAGAGACTTACTTTAATCCTTCTTAAAAGTTAGTAGGGTATTCCTTAATAAATAGCTTTATTACTATCTTCTATAAATTATACTTAACCTTACCCTTATAATTACTGAAACGATTATAGGGATACTTAATTTTAGATAGATTAATAGGAGAGCTACTGGAGGTAGGCTTAGAAAGGTAATAGTCTATTAATAGCTAGAGATTAGCGGTAAGGGCTCTCTACTAATATTAGGGATTAGGAGGCGTAGGCGGGAGGGTATTCGCTATAAGGGCCGCTACTACGGTAGCTTAGATAGTAGTTATTATAAAGGTAGTCTAGGCCTTAGTAAAGGCTAGCGTATTACCTATATTAGTAGTTAGTAGAGGGGGTATAGTAACTATTTTTTTAGTAGCTTCCTTAGAGCTTAAGTCCTCTATATCTTCTAGCTTAGAAGTTTTGATTAAGGGTAGGGGGTCGTTAGGATCTAAAGGAGAGGGTATAGGTACTAGGGATTAGCTTCTAGATAAGAATCTTAGACGGTTAGGAGGTACGCTTTAGCGTATACTCTTATAAGATAGTATATAAGTATACGGTAGCGAATTTAGGTAGGGTAGATAGGTAGATAGAGGGACGAAGACTAAGGTACTTAGTATTTAGGTAAGTAGGGTTACTATAGTAGGATTAGAATTATATTATTAGGTTTATAGAAATTTTCTTTAACACCCGCTAGTACTAGTAATATTATAGTAGTAGGCCGTAGCCTCTTTTAATTATTAATAGTTTATAGGCTAGTGCCTCTTTAGCTTTAAAGTACCGTCCTAACGGCTTCGTCTACTAGTAACTACTCCTTATAGTCTTCGCCTCTAGCGGGTTATTTAGTTTCTTCTACTACCTTAGTAGGGTCGAATACTAAGTAGGTTTATATTATTTATTTAACCTCGCTGATATACTTATAAGGGTAGGGGTAAGTTATAAGATTTATTCTAATATTAGGGGCCGGCCTAAAGCGAGTTAATAGGGGTGTTATTAGACTAGGAGAATAAATCTAAGGAAGGAAAGCTATATATATAGAGCGTATATATAATATATTAGGGACGCAGCTTAGTAGGCGCTAAGGCTAAAGGGGCTTAGCGTTAGATTAACGCTAACGTATATAAACACTAGCAAGTAATAAAGGACTAGTAAGTAACGAAAGGCTAGCCCGTAACATTTCCTATCCTAATTAGTACTCTACTATACTACGGGCCGGTAGTTTATTTTAGTAATATTTAGTTAATTACTATACAGTTATTAATTAGTAAACTCTAGATTTCTATTATAAATACTAGGAAACTATCCGTAGCGATTTATATTAGGGCGTTTCTAATACTCTACTAGCTAGTAATAGCTATACAGAGACGCTTAGGCGACGTATAATTCTACTATCTAGCTTTAGTAGAGGGGATAGATCTATAGCCTAAAATTACTAGGACTCCCTAGCGATCTAACGCTATTTCGGAAAGGCTATATTTTTTATAATAATAATAGTAAATCCGCACTAGCCTAAGCTTTAGGCTGCAGCCTTTAATAATTAAACCGCTACTAATCGCATAGACCTAATAGCGCGCGTCTTCTATACGAAATAGTCCGCTTTAATATAGGACCTTAAAGATTAGTTTAGACGATATCTTAGGATTATATAGATAATTAAGTATTAGAAATAAGGCCTACCCTATATATATATCCTCCTCTTTCTCTATTAAGATAATAACTTTTTATACTAAGGCCGTATTAATAACCTAGTCTACGCGGAGCTACCTAATCCTACAATTAATCTTAACGGATTATTATAGTAAATTATCTAAGATTAAATAACCTATAGCCCTTACGGGCAGTAGAACCTAAAGTCGCCCTATATAGTTAAGTACCTAGACGGCTTTAGGTAGATCTATTCTAAAAAGTTTCTAAGGAGTTTTCAGCCTAAAATATCTATTATAGAAGATAGTTACCCTTAGTACCGTTACCGTAATAATAGTCGTACTTAGATTAAAAAAGTAAATAGTTAGGACGTAGTATTAGATAACCGCTAGGTAGTTCTATATAACCCCTAGCTAACTCGCAAATACTCTATATATATTAATATAGAGGTATACATATCAGTTAGTGCTATTAAGTATATATATAAATATATATATAAAGGTATAGACTATACGACTTTAAAGCTCGCCGATAAATATAACGAAATTACACAGTATCTTAACGGTTATTATATTAGTCTATACTAGGCTATATAGAACCTATTCGAGTTCCGCAATTATAATAAAGATCCGCCGGTAATTCGATTAGCACTGCACCTCCTTAATAAGTAGTAGGTATATTTCCGTAAGGATATTATCGACCTTATATAGGTCCTTAAAGAAGCTGAGATAACCCTCACTAGCTTTTTACGGTATAATACTAAATATATTAATAGCCGCCACCTTCTATACTATAATTTCCTAGAGTATTACGTCTACTATAGTAAGAAAGGTAAACGGCGCTAGATACCTTAGTAATAGGGCCGTATAATTAGCCGGATATATTATTACGGACTAGTATAGGGCGAGCGTTTTTACTTATATATACTACTTATAGTTATCTAGGGGCCTACTAGTTTTACGGCTATTCGTACTATTAATACTATTTTATACCTAACCTTCTAGGCTACTTATATTACGTTAGGTCTTTTAAACGATAATAGCGAATAGTTTTAATACTTTAATAAGTTAAAACACTTTTCTACCGGTTAGGCGTTACGTTCTCTATTCGTAACTATACTAATTAACGGTAATTTAAGCGAACCTTTAAAACTTTAGGAACGTTTCTATTTAGATCTATATAATAATTTACTATATTATATTACTCGCGATTACCTATCAGTACCAGCTAATTCCCTAGATATATACCTTAACTATAGGTTATTTCTAATTACTAAATAGTTATATAATTAGGGAAGAAAACTTACGGATTATAACTTACCTATACTAATTCTACCTTAGTCTACGTATACTTACCCTTTCCTTATCGTATCTAAGCTAAGCTATAATATTACGGAGCAGGTATTATTCCGTAATTATACTATTCCGCAATTAAATATTAAGTAATATTACGCTTTTAATATAATTATTACAGCTATTACTATAACCCCTTAATCTGCGCACTTTTTCGTCTATAGTGCTACGGGTACTAGCAAAACTTTTCTATATAAGGTATTATATTACTACTTCCGCGCCTAAGGATATATTATTCTATACGTTACTTCTATAGGTATTATAGTAATCTTACTACCTAGTAGCCGTACCTTATATTCCCGTTTTAAGATCCTAATCAACTGCGATAATATATCTACCTATTATATTCTAGTACAGTCTAATACGGCCCAGCTAATTCGCCGTATAACTCTAATTATCTAAGATAAGGTACCTATATAGAATAAGAGTAACTTTACTACAGTAAATACCACCCTATATAATATCTATAAGAATAATAATCTATTTAGTAGTATACCGGTAATTATAGGGGGAGACTTTATATAGACTATACCGGTAGTTCCTAAGGGTAATTATACTATATAGGTTAATATAAGCCTTCGCAGTTCCTAGATCTAGCTATAACTTTCGATACTTAACCTTACTCAGAATATACGGCTTTGCGCTAGGTCTAATAATTAGGTATTTACGAGTTAGATTACCCGTATATCCTATAAACTATTTTTATATAGGTTAGTATAACTACCGCTAGAAATTATAAACCTATACTAGGATATATAACTTTTTACGGAATTAATCTTTCTAACTATTAACCTTATACGTTCCTCGCTAGTACCGGATTTCTTTAAAAGTCGAGCGATCTTATCTCTATAGAATAATATAGCAGCGCTCCTAAATATAGAGATCCTTTCCTATCTACTTAGCGATATATAGTATTTTCTATCTACTAACAGTTTATTATTAGAGGGTATAATAGATAGATTAAGTCTTAAGTTTTTATAATCTCTAGAGCCGTCTAGGTTCCCTTTTATATAGCTATATCTTAAGGTTAGGGCTCTAATTATATTACTACGGAATCTACACCCTAATAAGAGTATATATAATAGAATACGACTAGTTATTATACGTCTATCCTAGTAGTATATCGAAGGTCGTCTTTTAAGAGGAAAGTAGGATAGTAGGTTATACTTAATTCTAAGAATTAATCTAACTAGTAAAGATAGTAACTATCCTTAGATCCTTACGCGTAAATAGTTTCTAGTTCAGCTCTGTTTTATAATAATTATTAATAAGTCGCAAGGATAGTTACTATCTATTATAGGAATTAACCTACTATTATCCTATTTTAGTTATAGGTAGCTTTATATTATACTATCCCGTACTAAAGATATATAAAGACTTGCAGTTCTTTTACTAACTAGTATAGATTAGAAAATAGATAACGTCGTTTATCCTAAGGTATTATTAGAAAATTAATATTATAAATTATTACGGTTATATTATATTTTTATATAGGAGAGTACTTTTCTATAAAGATCTTTATACGTCCTACTTATATCCTATATAGGTTCGATTTAGACCTTTATAGGTTTAGTTCGAACCTTTATAGTTATATATAGATCTATACTACGCCCTACTATCCGCCCTTAACTTAGCCTTACTATCCTTATCTGCGTTATCCTATCCCTCTTTATATAGATCTGTAAGGCGGCTGTGTATTTTAGTAAGCTCTTAGTACTTTTCCTTAAGCCCTGCGTAAACTTCCTTTTCTAATATATAGCTAATCTTAGCCTTTTTACGCAGGCCTATATAGATTAGTATAGTACTAAATAGTATTATAAGGAGATATACTATTAGAGTCTAAGGTATCCTTCTTAGCCGCAGCCTTAACTTTCTCTATATAAATTAGTACGATTACTATATAAATCTAGGCCGAATAGGTACTAACTAAGTATAAAGTTATATTAACTAATACTATCGCCGGAGGTTAAATAATTTACGTATATATTATTATAGAACCGTGCGTTACTACGATAAGACGTAAAGGAGCTTAAATTTTTTATATAGGGTACGTACGCTTCCTTACTAGAATAGTATAAGGTTATACAGCTTTATAATAGCACGCCCTTAATAATATATAGACGGTTTAAATTCTTACTAATCAGTATTAAATTATAAGGAATAGTAAAGGAGCTATATAGACTAACTTTTTATCCGTACGTAAAACGACTTTATTAACGGCCGGCTATATAGCTACGTCTATAGTCTTTATAGGGACTTTATTAAGCCCCTATATAAATTATTCTACTTTTTATAAGATATCTGATTTCGGGGTCTTACCGTCTACGTATACTTTTATACCGAAATCGGGCGGATACGCACGCAGTTATTCGTCCTCTTCGTTATCTAAGGCTATTATATTACGGTTTAGTATAGATTTGTTAAGATTAGTATAGATTAGTAAAAAAGGGTATAAAAGATTAAAAGTCTATATAGAAAGGAAATAGGTTAGTACGGAACTAAAATAGAGATATACTTAGCTAAAAGACTCTATACAGCTTTGCTATTATCTACGTCGTATTATATTACTCTATATAATAGTCTGTAGTTCTATATAAAGCCTAGATAGATCTAGTAGGCTACTATATAACTCTATATAAAGGAGCTTATATAGGATCTATATAACTTACTAATAGATAGTTATTAAGGAAAGAAAGTTTTTTCGTTAGAAATTAACTAATATACTAGTATACTAGACTAGGCCCTTTTAGGAAATAGTATATAGTTCTATACAGGTCTTTATATACAATTTTATATAGATTTATATAGATTTATACAACTCGATACGAATACTTCTAGGCTATATTTAGTATGAAAATTTCGCTTCGAAATAGCGACCCTCTAGTATTTAGTAGGATAGTAGAGCTTATCTTTTACTACTACTACCAAAACTTTCTAGAAAAATAGTAAAATACGGTTATTTAAATTTTTATTCTAATAATTATCTTATATATACTAATTTCCTACTAATAGTTAGTTAGGTAGTATATAGGGCTAATAGATATTATAAAGTATAATAATAGCTTTAGGGATAATCTAAGTATAGTTACCCTAATAGAGTCGTATTCGCGCGCGATCCTTAGGGGTACTCTTACTAAATTTAGGTAGTTACTCTTACTAAAGCTCTACCTTAGGCGATATATTCTAAGCCTAAATTATTACGGAACTCTATAAATTTATCCTTATAATAAGGTTTAGTAAGCCTATTAGTAACTTAATACTTAATAGGTATATAGCGGAGGTCTACTATACTATTTATAACTTACTCCTAAATAAAGTAGTAGCGTATATTAATATACTTACTACGAGTATAGAATTCCGGATTCTTTATAAGGGCGATCGCGCCTTAATTATCTCTATAGATAATTACTACTTAGGGTTTCTAGCTACTAAGCTTAAGCTACCTTAGTAGGTTTTAAAGCTATACTACTTCCTTAAATACTAAGGTCTAACCGATATATTTAGCCTTATAGGTAGAAAGGGCTATAATAGGTTATCGCTTAGATAACTAGCTAATAGCCCTGCTACCTATATTAAAGATATAACCTAAGGTAGATTAGCGCGTATTACGGTCTCCTACCTAATTAGAGTTAGTATAGCCCGTTAATACCTAAATTAGTCCTAAAAAGGTTAATTAGTATTTAGTTATTAACTTAAGATATTAGAAGATTCGTTTAACTACTCCCTAATAAGCTTACGTTAGGTTTATACCGTAGCGACTAACTACTAATATCTTTCTTACTATAATAGAAAATCGGTAATTGGGACCCTATAGATCTCCCGAGCTATTCTAACTAATAGTTTTTAAAAGAATTAAGATACTAAGACTCTATCAACTATTAAAATATCTTTATTTTTTTGTATTATACGCACTTAGAACTTTACCTATATAATATTATCTACTCGACTATATATTATAATACTTTTTATACGCTTTCTAATAACGCCGGAATTATTAAAATTAATATAGTTTTAACGAAGTTTTACTCTAATTAATATTTTCTATACTAGTTCTTCCTATATAGATCTATTCCGCCTAAGGTTTATTATTTTTAATACCTATACTTCTTAGTCCTTTTTTTATTACTCTATAGATTATTTCTATATATATAGCTAATAATATCCTACTATTAGTAATATCTTAATCTAATCCTACTTATCCTATTATAGATAAGCTATACCTTACGCGAAAGCTACGGAATTAGAAACGCCCTAACTATATTCTTAATAAGTCTACTCCTACTAATTTATCCCTACTAACTCTACTACCTCTAAAGAGGCCTTATATAGCTCCTACTAAGCGTAGTAATACTATTAATAGTAGGATAAGAGGTAGGATATAACCTAAGGCTAGTAGAAAGACTAGGGCTACCCCTAACTAACCTCTATATAAAAATACCGTCCCTTCCCCTAGGAGCCCTTCCCTAGCGATAGCTTAACTATAGATAAGCGTATAGATAGTCCTTAGTAAGCGCGATAATAATATAAACGGTAGTAACTAGGGTAGTATAAGAGATAGAGTAGGGAGGAAGTAAAGGGCGGCTTTAAATACTCGTAATCTAAATACTATACTAAGGGATATAGAGCCTAAGAACTATTTAGGTTAGCTTTTTTAATATCTATCCTATAACTCCTACCTTTATAGCTATTCGGCGATATAGCGTAATAGCACCCTTATTAATTTAAGGTTATAAGTAGTAATCTTATAAAGAGTCCCTCTACTAGCTCCTACTTTAGAAGATATTACTAGGTTAGCGCCTACTAAGTTTATAGATATTAACTTAATTACTCCCCTACCTAAACTAGTATACTCTAAGCGCACTCTACGCTACTACGCCTACTAAGAACGAACTATAGGAGACTATAGCTTAGACTACCCTAGTCGCCGGCGTAGCCTATATTAGCTAAGGAATAGGGCTATATTTTAGTTATATAGGGACCTAGCTACGGCTAAAGACGTAAAGCTCTTTATAATTAATAAAGGTTTCTATAATACGTTTAATACCTACCCCTACTATACTACTTAGTCTTAGCCTATAGAACGTAGGCCTAATAATTAGTAGCTATACTATAATAATAGAAAGAATAATTAGCTACCGCCTAATTAATTATATAAGCTGGAAGAGGTCGATCTATTACCTAATAGACCGGAAAAGGACCGTAAGCTTATAACGCGTAAAATAAATAACTTACTCTATAAAATTAAAGATATCTTAGTAGATAGGTACCCTATATACTATAGGACTACTTATAGTAAAGAGTTTATTTAAAATATTATTAGCTATAATAATAGCCTCTCCTTTACTAGTAAGGTAGCTAATAATATTAACTTTAATATAGGCTATACTATATTCTAAATCTAAGGGTTAGTCTACTATTATATAGGGCCTCTTATACCGGATAATAGCGAACAGGCGAAGTTTACTTAAATCTATACTTTAGATAGTATATAGGAGTAACTAGATACTTAGTAGTACTATTTAGGGGGTATAGATCTAGCTACCCTTACTTAGCTATAGCGTATCCTACGTACTATTAATCTATATACTTAAGGTTTTAAGACTTACTTTAATTATATAAAGGAGGATAAGGAAAGATATCTAATTAAGATAATAAGTATACATATTTAGCAGCTTAATCTAAAATATTAAAATAGGGGTATATATAATCGCCCTACGTCTACTAAGGTCGCCTATATTATAATTATACCTACTAATAGGAAAAAGGGTTATATTAAACGTAATATCCGTATAGAAACTAAAGAGGGGGGTCTTATAATAATCCTAAAGTAGTATCCTTCTTATATAGCTCTACGGTATATCTTACTATTCTTATTTAGCAAGTAGTTATAGTATAATTATATCCTATTAACCGGTTAATAGCTTCCTAGCGATTATCTATTATATATATTATAGCGTAATTATACTACTAGTATACTATCTCGCTATAACTTCTAGTTTTCGGAGGATCTAGAGCAAGAAGATAGTAGTAATAACTTAAAGTAAGAAAATAACCTTAATACTAATAGCGATAATATACCTTAGGGGCGTAGAGGATCTATATAATTAATAAGGCGTTAGTTTTATATAAAGTAGATATAAGTAAGTATCTTTTATTACCCTAAGTTAAATTATAATATTTCTAAGTTAGAATATCTTCCTTCTAAATCTAACTATACTATAGATCTGTTTACCTTACTTTAGTTATATACTAGATAGGGGGCGTCTTTTTAGTTACTAAGTTACTAATATCTAGGCTTTAATTAAGATAAACGATCTAAATTAGTATAGGTAAAATTAGTAAACTATCTAAGCTAACTACTACTTAGGGCTTATAGATAGGCTTAGTACTAACCTTAGTATCTCTCTTAAGAATTTTAGGTCTAAAGTAACTATACTACTAGCTATAATACTAAGAAGCCTACGATATATAAAGGCGAAGATATAAGACGTAATAATAATTATTTAAAAAAAGGGTAAACCTAAGTACTTTATTACCTTTACGTATAATTCTAAGTAGCCTAATATTTAAAATCTACTAAAGCCTAGCTAGATATAAGAGTACCGTTATAATCTAACAGCCTATATATTTAAGTAGAAGCTTAATAAGCTTATATATAACCTCCTTAAGCTTTATATACTTAGTATTAATATTACTTATTACTTTATAATTAAGTTTTAAAAGCGAGGACTGCTATACGCCTATATTTTATTAATTATATAGGAAGAGGATCGGATTTATACTATTAAAGATATTAATAGCGTTATCTAAGGGCTAGCGATAGAGATACACCTGTACGCGGTACTAGCTACGAACCTGAATACCTATTCAGAGCTGAGATATCTCCCCTAATATATTACAGGTTGAACAATATTGAGACGTCGCGTAGTTACTGAGAACTCTATACAGAGTTTTTCGGGTAACGCGATAACACCTACCCTAACTCTACTATAACTATTATACCTCCCCTACGATCGAGACTAGACAGCAAGAATTGGTATCAGGTATAGTATCTTAGCTTAATAAGTAAAGAGCATAGGTAACACCTACCCAGCCGTTAATTTAAAAAATCTAATATCTACGTGCGCTTGATACGTATCTACTGGTTAAGACTAACGCGCAGTCTATCCTAGGGGAAGGCTAGGGTTATAGGTATACAGGACTAAGAGAAGGATATACTAGGTTATAAATTAAAAGGCGTATTTTAGAAAAGGACGGCCCCTATCTAAGTAGCTAGGCGAGCCTTTAGTATAAGCAGCGCCGTATAACTATAATTATAAGCTAAAGGGTTGGCTCCCCCCTAAAGTAAAGTATATAAGGATAGAAGTAAGTACTATCTAATATAACCAGCGGGATATTATACTATCCAATTCTTTATACGAGTATAGGCCTCCTAGGCGGTATATATAGCTTCCCCCCTTTCTCGTATCCTTAACCAGCAAACCACCGAACAGCCAAATCCGGTACTACTACGGATACTAATAAATACTACTAATCAGCGCTAATAACTCGAACCCTTGCGGGACGGCTATATACCCCCTCCTCCCCCCCCCCCCCGTATTAATATAGTAAAGGTTAAAGAAAGTTACAGGGCGCTTAGCGCTATAATAAAGTTAAAGGATATAGAAGAATACAGCAGGGTCCTTAAGAGCTAAGTATAGTATAAAGGGCGTATATTATAGTTAGTATTAGAAATAATGTTATAGAGCGCTTAGTATAATATTAAAGAACATAGTTAAGAGTTACCGGTGTTAAGGAGGCTTAGGGTATAATCCCTAGACCAAAAGTAATTATATCGTTAAGGATAAGCAGGAGTTTTTATCTAGGCACTATACTATAGTTTCTCTTACGGCTAGGAAAGGCACACTACGTGTACCATCTACTAGTTTCACAAATAATGTAATAGAACACCCTTATTAGTATATATAGATACTAGAATAGGCGTATAAACCAATCAATTAATCAATCAGCGTTATCTAAGTATTTATACCTAATAAAGGAGCTGATAAGAAGCTTTATAAGTTAGTTCTATAGTATATAATCTATAATCGCTATACTAGTAACCCTAATAATATATACTATAGTAAAGAGAAGAATTATTATAGTAAGAGCTTCCCTAAGGATTTTTATAACTAAACTAAGTTCGCCCTTAATAGGAGCTACCCTTAATATAAATATCTATTTATAGAGCCTCTCGAAAATATAAATATTAATAATAGATAGGTTATTCTATATAATCTCTATCTATTAAAGAAATATAGTAGCTATATTGGCCAGCGATGGAGACACACCTGTACGCGGTGCTAGCTACGAACCTGAATACCTATTCAGAGCTGAGATGTCTCCCCTAATACATTGCAGGTTGAACGATGTTGAGACGTCGCGTAGTTGCTGAGAACTCCGTGCAGAGTTTTTCGGGCAAAGCGATAACACCTACCCTAACTCCACTACGACTATTATACCTCCCCTACGATCGAGACTAGACAGCAAGAATTGGTATCAGGTGCAGTATCTCAGCCCGACGAGTGAAGAGCACAGGTAACACCTGCCCAGCCGTTAATTCGAAAAATCTAATATCTACGTGCGCTCGATGCGTATCTACCAGTTAAGACTAACGCGCAGTCTATCCTAGGGGAAGGCTGGGGTTGTGGGTATATAGGACTAAGAGAAGGACATACTAGGTTATAAATTAGAAGGCGTATTTTGGAAAAGGACGGCCCCTATCTAAGTGGCTAGGCGAGCCTTTGGTGTAAGCGGCGCCGTATAACTATAATTGCAAGCTAAAGGGTTAGCTCCCCCCTAAAGCAAAGTGTATAAGGATAGAAGTAAGTACTATCTAATATAACCGGCGGGATATTATGCTATCCGATTCTTCATACGAGTATAGGCCTCCTAGGCGGTGTATGTAGCTTCCCCCCTTTCTCGCATCCTTAACCAGCAAACCACCGAACAGCCAAATCCGGTACTACTACGGATACTAATAAACACCACTAATCAGCGCTAATAACTCGAACCCTTACGGGACGGCTATACACCCCCTCCTCCCCCCCCCCCGTATCGACACAGCAAAGGTTAAAGAAAGTTATAGGGCGCTCAGCGCCACAATAAAGTCGAAGGATATAGAAGAATACAGCAGGGTCCTTAAGAGCTGAGTATAGTACGAAGGGCGTGTATTACAGTTAGTATTGGAAATAATGTTATAGAGCGCTCGGCATAATATTAAAGAACACAGTTAAGAGTTACCGGTGTTAAGGAGGCCTAGGGTGTGATCCCCAGACCAAAAGCAATTGTATCGTTAAGGATAAGCGGGAGTTTTTATCTAGGCACTATACTATAGTTTCTCTTACGGCTAGGAAAGGCATACTACGTGTACCATCTACTGGTTTCACAAATAATGTAATAGAACACCCTCATTAGTATATATAGATACTAGAATAGGCGTATAAACCAATCAATCAATAGTAGCTATATTAATATTAAGATTTATAGCTCTATTAAGTCGGTTTTCTATCTATATAAATACGTCTATAAGGGCTTAGATTAGGCTGATATCACCCTAACTTAACGTAGTAAGTACTACGATAATAACTCTACTCCTTTAGGGTAGCCTAGGTAATAAGGTAAGGAGGTAGATAAGATTACTAAGTACTATTTAGCTCGCTAGATTAGCTCCGTAGAGGCCGTATAGAAGCTATTATTATTCGGTATAAGTATAATAAAGCCTTATATAGAGCGCTTATAGATCTATCTACTAAATTAATAACATATCCTATTTAATCCGGGCGAAGATAAGGCTGTAAATAATACTACTAAGTAGAAGCTTATAGATAATAAAAAGCTATATAGAACTACCTTAACTAAGTACTTTAAGATAAATTAGATTACTAAGGAAGCTCTTAATTAAGGCTAGCTACTACCTTTTAGGAAGAAGAATAGTAGGCGGCTTATAGTCTAAAAGAACCTACTAGATTACCTATATACTAACTTTCTAAAGTATTTCACCTAGATTAAGTAATCTAAGCGGTAGAAGGTTTATAAAAAAGGCGAAGCCCTTAGGCGTATATACTTTATTAGCCTTAAAAGTAAGGATTTATATTATCTATAACTACTCTTATATTATTATAAGGGTACTACGTCTTTTAACGACCTATATACGATTAACGGCTATATAATAGAATAGAAAGAAGCCTATATAGAGCTTAGGCTAACTAAAAATAATAAGTATACTAATAAAATCCTAGATAAGGGTAAGGACTTTTAGGGGGGTTATAGATTATAAAGCCTATTTATTATAGTATTACTTAAGCTCTAACTAATAGACGCTTTAGTATTATAGGATAAATATAAAGAGTATATATTATCTAATTATATATATATCTTATAATAGGAATTTCGGACGCTTTAGATACTAACTAGTAAAGAGATTATATATACTAAGTAGTATATACTCTACCTTATTAATAGTTAGTTAGAATATACCTCTACTCTAAAGCGTACGGAGGATCTAGCTTAATATAATTTACTAATTCCTACTATCAACTTTAATAGTATAAGCGATATTCCGAATTAGCTCTTATATAAAGAGATATCTTATAATATTAGCCCTAAGGATATCGAGTTCTTATAGAGTAAGCTTAATCCTAATTAAAGCTACGCTATTAACCGGATTATAGACGCTATTAATACGAATACGGATAATAAGTATAGAGCCCTTAGTACCCTATTCTTTCTTAACGGCGCTAGGGGTACTAGTAAGACCTTTATTAAGAATATTATAATAAAGAAAGTACGCCTTAAATAAAAAGTAGCTTTAGCTATAGTATCTTTAGGTATAGTAGTAATACTCCTTTAGGGTAGCTATACTACCTACTCCTAATTTAAGATACTACTAGATTCGGACGCTACTTCTTTATATAGGATTAAAAAAGGGACGAACCTTATAAAGCTTATAAAGCGAGCTTAGGTAATCTTTTAGGATAAGTCGCCTATATAAAGTAGGTATAATATAGAGGCTGTAAGCTAAAGCCTTTAAGATATCTATAGTAATAAGGGGGCGTAGTTTAGGGGTAAGGTTATCTACTTCTACGGTAATTTTCGATAAACCCTACTAGTAGTAGCTAGCGGATTTAGTAGTTAGGTTATTAATACCTATATATAATAGGCTAAGTTCTAGCAGGATACTATATAATTAGACCTAACTATTAACGAATAACTTAATAATCCTAATCTTACTGATTTTATATATACTAATATAAGGGCTTTTGCTATTAATCTTCTTAAGATCGGGAACGGGTCTAGTATTTAAAAGAGCTCTACTACTAAGGAAGACGTAGTACCTTAGGCTTATAACTATATTCCTAAAAACGCTATTAATAAGTTAATTAATAAGGTATACCTAAACCTATATCGCCTAGGTATAGTAGATAGAGAGTATCTATCTTAAAGAGCTATTCTTACTATTACGAATAAGGATATTACTAAGATTAATAGTAAGCTTATAACGCAGATACCTAGCAAGCTTACTATATACTAAAGCGTTAATCAGGCTATTTTTAAAGAAGACGAGGACCTCTTTCCGACTAAATATTTTAATATATTTTATAAGGCCTCGCTACCGCCCTATAAGCTCTGTATTAAACTAGGTATTCTAGTTATATTACTTAGAAACCTAGATCCGCTACGGCTTTATAACGGGACTTAGCTCCGGGTTATATAGTATAGTAAGTATATCTTTAAAGGTAAGATTATAGGCGGTATATATAATAGCGAGAAGGTAATACTCTTTAAGATACTATTATAGTCTAAGGAAAATAATAAGAGGATCCCTACGCCCTTTATATATAAGTAATATCTAGTCTGCCTAGTATTTATAATAATAATAAATAAGTCCTAGGGGTAATCTATAAAGTTCGTAGGTATTAACCTACAGTCACAGCCGGCTTTTAGTTATAGTCAGCTCTATATATTACTTTTACAGGTTACGAAGTAGGCGAATCTATATATTATTAGGCCGGATAGTTATAAATATACGAATAACCGATTAATAAAGAATATAGTATATACTTAGGTGCTATTACCTAATTAATAGCCTTAGTAAAAATAGTAAAAATCTGGATTTTTAAAGGTATTCTCTAGTAGGGTATATAATATTAGGTTAAGTCCCTAGTATTACGTATATTAGCGACCTAATAGCCTTCTAATATAATAGTCGGTCTTAGGTATTAGCTTAGAAACCGTTAAGGGCTTTTTTAAGATAGTAAGTTATCTCTATAGGGGTCGTAGTTTCTTTATATTCCTAAAGGCTAAAGTCCTAAAGTACTTTCTTAATATAGGCCTCTTAGCCTAGTTATAGCGTTCGTTATTAGCGGTTTTAGATAACTATTATCCTTAGGTAATAGCTATATAGCCTAAGATCTATTATATAGAATTAATAGTTAAGGGTATCTTTAACCCTTTAATTAGCTTCCTTACTAGGGCCTGTAATTAGTAAATTATCTATATATAGGGTAATTAGCGTCCTATCTTTAGGGTTAATAAATACGCTTAAGTTAGCTTCTAATAGAATAACGCCTAATTTAGTATTTATAAAACTAGCGAAGGTATTATACTATACTTAGGGGGATTATTTTAGGCCGTATAAAGCCTTATTTAGGCGGTAAACTTTTACTTCCCCTTAAACGAAGCCTTTAGGCTATTCTATAAAGATCTCCTCTTCTATATCCCTATAGAGGAATACTATTTTAACGTCTATCTACTTTAGGTCTTAATCTATAGTAGCGGTAATTATAAATATAGCCTTATAGCTTATAAGTTTAACTACTAAGGCGAAAGTCTTATTATAATTAAGACCTTTTTATTATTCGAAGCCTTAAACGACCTAGCGTACCTTATAATATATAATTTCCCCTTTAGGGCTACGCTTTAAGGTATAAACTTATCTACCCCTAAGAACTTTCTAGCTATCTAGGGGCGATATTAGTATCTAAGTATTATTAGTTATAAGGGAGTTAAATTCGTTATTTATAGTAAGCTCCTACTATATTTTATATATATTATTAGCTATTACTTTAGCGTAGGTTTTAGGTTTATAGGGTTCTACTAAATTCGCCTAAGCTAGTAGAGAGATTACTAAATACCTATAGAGGGGATCTAGCGAGAGGTTCTATATATTAGGGATATTAAGCTTAGGGTATATTACTAAGACTTAAGTTATCTCTCGCTCTTCTATAGTACCTATTATTATTAGTAATACTAGCTATAATAGGGCTAGAGAGCTTAGTATTAATAGTAAACTTAGGCTTAGAGAAGGAGAATATAATATTTCTTTAGAAGTTAGGGGTAAGGGAGGTAATTCTCCCCCTAAAGGAGGTAATTCTCCTAAGGATTCTTAGTTAGGTAATTATACTAGGGATATATCTAAGTTAAAGTTAATAGAATTCTAATTCCTATTATACGCCTCCCCTAAAGCGGAGGTCTATTAGTATTTAGCTAGGGGTTCTTTACCCCTATAGAAGCAGGGTAGTTTCTCCTATATATAGATATTAATAGCGCGGATAATAGCGCGCTATTTTAATAACTATAGGCGAAAGATATAGCTATCCCCTTTATATCCTAAGAGGAAATAGGGGTCGCTTTTATCTATAAATTTCTTTTAGAGACGGTTTCGCGCCTATATTTTAAAGCTAAGGGTTCTTAGGTACCTAAGATAGGGCTTATACTTATAGAAGGCCTTATATAGGGTCTTTCTAAGCTTTATAACTAAGCTTTAGATAATAAGGTAATTAGCTATTTTTATAATTTTAGGCTAAAAAGACTTATTAAGTTTAGAGCTTAATAGTAGAGGGTAGGTATATTTAATAAAGACCTACCCGAAATATTTAATAGTCCTATTTTATTCTAGGTTTCTAAGTACTATAGGCTTATAGATAATCCCTTTAAGGTTAAGGTATTCTTAAAAGGTTCCTTTAATATATTCGCCCCTATTATCTATATATAGGCGTCGGATTAGGCGCCCTACTTACTTATACTTATACTAAAACCGTTAGAATAGATCGCTAAGCTTTAATTTATATTTTATATAGTAGACTTCGGAGTAGTAGGTAAAGTTATCTTTAAAGGTAACTACCTATTTACTACTATTAAAGCTAATAGGCTTAATAAGTCTTATAATATTATTATAAATAAATTCTATTAGGCGTATTCTAGGTTTAATAAAGTCCTTATATAGGGTAGATTAATAGTAGCTTAGAATATAGTATTTATAGGTTAATTTATCTAAGAATTTCTTTAAGAAGTCTACTTTAGTAGCTATATTAGGTAGCTAATCTATATTTTATTAATCTATATAACCTATATAGGCGTACTAAAGCTAGTAGATAGCGTTTAGAGGTATATTATATATATTTAATATAAGTTATTACCCCTAGGGAAGTTCTAATATATAAAGGCCGAATTATTATTTAGCGATTATATTACTAAGCTTAGGGTATAAGATTATATAGCTATTTTTAGTAAATTTAATATAGATTCTAATATCTATTAGCTAGGAGCCTAAGAGGAGGTTTACCCCTAGCTTAGGTATATAGAGGATATTATATAGTAGTATATTCTTCCTTAGATATAGGATCTTTACTATCCTACGCCTAGTAGGCTTAAGCTATACCCCGCTAATTCTAGTAATTAGAGTACTAATAGTAGGCTTAAAGGTTACGAAGTTAAAGCGCTAGTAGAACGAGTACTACGTATATCCTATATTAATAATAGTTAGGCCTAATAGATTAACTTCTAGCGTCGTTACCGCTATATATCTAATATTAATTATAGGGACCCTATTTATGTTAAAATTCGGGTATTCGATATCCTAAGGCTTAGTTATTAATAACTAAGGCTTAGCCCTAACCCTTATATATATCTTATATAGTCGTACTTAGCTAGATAATTAAGTATTCTACCTATTATATTTTAATAGGTTATAAGCCTAGTACGCTAGGTATCGCTAGAATAGCTCTTCTTTTAAAATTATATTCCTCTTAAATAGTTACTAAATCCTCCCTAACGTAAGCTATATATATATATACTAAACCTCTAATACTTAGTCTAAGGTAATAACTCTTTAATCTTTATACTGCGAGATTAACTTACAGCGATAATAATTAACTAAAAAGAGAAGGCTAGGAACTCCTAGCTATTCTATTCTTTCTAAGGTTATTACTACTAAAAAGCACGCTAATAAGTGCTACTAAGTAATCCCTTCTAGCGTACCTTAGTAGATATTTATAAACTCTAAAGCTAAGCCCCTAAAAGCGATATCTAGCTTCTATAGTAAGAATACTAACCTATATAAGTAGAATTATTAAATTTTATATTAAAAAAATAAGACTTTTTAGACGCCTAGAAAGCGATTAATTATTAATTACTAAGGGGGGCTAAGTCCTAACCCCTTAATTCTTTTCTTTCCTAATAAGTTAAAGGCTAGTATCCTTAGCTATCGCTAAAGGCTAGTATCCCCCGCTACCTTTCCTAATAAGTTAGAGGCTAGTATTACCCTAGCCGCTAGAATACTAAGGTCGAAATCCTTAGGAGATATCTATAAGATATCTGCTATTAGTATAGCTAAAAATCTATTATCTTCTTTATCTTCTAATTTAATATTATCTACTACTAATCTAAACCCTATCTAGTATATAAATACTATTACCTAAGTATACTACCGCTCTAAATATAAGTACTTCTAGTACCTTCTTTAGGACCTAATTTAATTTAATAAGTTACCTCTTAACTATATTAATACTAATTATATACCCCTAGAATAGTTACTATCTCCTTATAACTCTAATTCTAAAGCTAGTAAATTAACCTTAGAACCTTCTAGTAATTCTAATATTTTTAGCCTTTAAGCTAAATATATATTATCTTAGGCTCCCTTAGGTCCCCTAGCGAAATAATAGTATAAGGAAATAACTACTACTACCGCTTATCCTTAAAAGACTTAGCTAACTTAAAGACCTCTAAAGCCTATAACTCTCTTCTAAAATATAAATACCTATATTATAGCAGCTAAAGAGTCTTATAGTAGTAGTAGTATTATAGTAGTTAAAGAATCTTATAGTAGTAGTAGGAGCTTCCTACTTACCTCTATCTCTATCTTAAAGTCTAACTTTAGGTACTCTTAGTAGGTTAAGGAGATAGATAATTAGCTTATACTTAATAACTTAAAGCCTTTTACTACTAAAACCTAAGTAAAAGCTTATATTATAATTTATAACTAACTTAGGTTTAATACTTAGAAAATTATAAAGAATCTTATTATAGTAGATAAGATTCTAACTAAAGTCTCCTTAAACTTTAAGCCTAAAGGGACTAGTATCTATATTAAATTAGTATAATACCTCTATTTAACCTCTTTAAAATCCTTTAAGGATATTACCGAATATACTTAGAAGTTCTAAGAGGTTAATACTAAACTTAAGGAGCTTAATACTAAAGTAGCCCTACTAAAACTATACCTAATTTACCTCTATCTTTTAGGACTTAGTAAAGCTTATAATACCTTTAAAATAGCTTATATTTAAAGCTACGCCTTATTTAGCGCTAATAAAGTTAACTTTAATAAGGTCTCCCTAGCTACTATTAATAAAGAATAATAAATTTAAGTATAATATAAGTACTTTAGACTAGTAATATTTATAGGTAGGAAGTCTACTAAAGACTATAACTCTAAGAATAATAAGCCTTAGAAATACTACCCTTACTATAAGAAGCTTAAGCGAAAGGATACTTATCTAATTATAAAGTACTAGTAGCTTTACCCTAAAATAAAACCTAAAAAGTTTAAGTTTAAGGATAAAAGGTCTAAGAAATAGAAGTTTAAATATAATAATAGCCCTACTAAAGGGCTAATATTCGGGACCCTTACCGCTAATAGTAACTTTAATATTTAAGGTACTAATATAAATAGGGTCCCTATAATTAATATTAGATATATAGTAGTAATAATACTAGAAGTTAATCTATTAGGCCTAACTATTATTAATATAGGATATATATAGTACTCGTTCTACTAGCGCTTTAACTTTATAACCTTTAAGCCTACTATTAGTACTCTAATTATTAGAATTAGCAGGGTATAGCTTAAGCCTACTAAGTATAGAATAGTAAAGATCTTATACCTAAGGAAGAATATACTACTATATAATATCCTCTATATACCTAAGCTAGGGGTAAACCTCCTCTTAGGCTCTTAGCTAATAGATATTAGAATCTATATTAAATTTGCTAAAAACAGCTATATAATCTTATACCTTAAGCTTAGTAATATAATCGCTAAATAATAATTTAGCCTCTATATATTAAAACTTCCCTAGGGGTTGATTGATTGGTTTATACGCCTATTCTAGTATCTATATATACTAATGAGGGTGTTCTATTACATTATTTGTGAAACCAGTAGATGGTACACGTAGTGTGCCTTTCCTAGCCGTAAGAGAAACTATAGCATAGTGCCTAGATAAAAACTCCCGCTTATCCTTAACGATGCAATTGCTTTTGGTCTAGGGATCACACCCCAGGCCTCCTTAACACCGGTAACTCTTAACTGTGTTCTTTAATATTATGCCGAGCGCTCTATAACATTGTTTCTAATACTAACTGTAACATACGCCCTTCGCACTATACTCAGCTCTTAAGGACCCTGCTGTATTCTTCTATATCCTTCGACTTTATTATAGCGCTGAGCGCCCTATAACTTTCTTTGACCTTTACTGTGTCGATACAGGGGGGGGGAGGAGGGGGTATATAGCCGTCCCGCAAGGGTTCGAGTTATTAGCGCTGATTAGTGGTGTTTATTGGTGTCCGTAGTAGTACCGGATTTGGCTGTTCGGTGGTTTGCTGGTTGAGGATGCGAGAAAGGGGGGAAGCCATATACACCGCCCAGGAGGCCTATACTCGTATAAAGAATCGGATGGCATAACATCCCGCTGGTCGTATTAGATAGTACTTACTTCTATCCTTATACACTTTGCTTTAGGGGGGAGCCAACCCTTCAGCTTATAATTATAGTCATACGGCGCCGCTTACACTAAAGGCTCGCCTAGCTACTTAGATAGGGGCCGTCCTTTTCCAAAATACGCCTTCTAATTTATAACCCAGTATATCCTTCTCTTAGTCCTGTATACCCATAACCCCAGCCTTCCCCTAGGATAGACTGCGCGTCAGTCTTAACCGGTGGATACGCATCGAGCGCACGTAGATATTAGATTTTTTAAATTAACGGCTAGGCAGGTATTGCCTGTGCTCTTTACTTGTTAGGCTGAGATACTACACCTGATACCAATTCTTGCTGTCTAGTCTCGATCGTAGGGGAGGTATAATAGTCGTAGTAGAGTTGGGGTAGGTGTTATCGCGTTGCCCGAAAAACTCTGCACGGAGTTCTCAGCAACTACGCGACGTCTCAATATCGTTTAACCTATAATGTATTAGGGGAGACATCTCGGCTCTGAATAGGTATTCAGGTTCGTAGCCAGCACCGCGTACAGGTGTGTCTCCATCGCTAGCCCTTCCCTAGGGGTAATAACTTATATTAAATATATATAGTATACCTCTAGATACTATCCGCTAGCTCTAATATACCTATATAGATTATATAGGTTAATAAAATATAGATTAGCTACCTAATATAGCTACTAAAGTAGACTTCTTAAAGAAATTCTTAGATAAATTAACTTATAAATACTATATTCTAAGCTGCTATTAGTTTACCCTATATAAGGACTTTATTAAACTTAGAATACGCCTAATAGAATTTATTTATAGCGATATTATAGGACCTATTAAGCCTATTAGCTTTAACAGTAGTAAATAGATTGATTGATTAATTGATTTATACGCCTATTCTAGTATCTATATATACTAATGAGGGTGTTCTCTTATATTATTAGGAAATCTAGGGGGGTTGAAGGCCCTCTAGACGTGAAAGAAACCTTTCTAGAGTTACCCCTTCTAGCTAAAAACTTTCGCTTATTAGCTTACTTATCGTTCTACTCCGCCTATCTAACCTTACTACTAGGCTCTATAATACCGGTAACGATAATCTTTATTACCCTAATAGGCCCTATAACACTCCGGCAGCTCCGCCGCCTTTAGCTTCTACTTGCGCTTAGGCTTCTTTATCTTTAGGGTTTTTATTACCGGTTCTACTCTAATAGGGAGTTTAGACTAGGAGAGCTATTCCCTAGTAAGTTAATACTGCGTTAGGAATCCTAACCTAATTAGCTATCTTATAGCCGCTCTTATACTAGTAACCTCAGCTAGTATAGTCCTAATATTATAAGTCTCTACCTCTTTAATAAGCTCCCTTCGAGTATCGCTAAGCTCTAGGTAGTATAGGAGAATATACTTTATATCCTAATTCCTCTATCTATAACTACAGCAGGCACTACGGACCCCTAGTACTCTCGCCTTATAAAGGAAGTAGTTAAACCTATTCTTCCTACTTCGGAGTTAGACTGCTATCAAGCTTTCTGCCTTCCTAAGCTTTAGGTAGTAGTTATACCTTTCTCTAAATAACGGTTTATTCTATACGGGTGTATAAGAGTGCTTAGGGATAGTATTCTTATATACCTCCTACCGCTTAATCTACTTCGCTATTACCTAGCCTTATATCTTCTTAGCTAGGACGCCTACGTCTTAATACTCCTTAATATCTATTTTTAGGTTATACTAATATACCTTCCTCCTTATCGCTATTACCGCTTAATCCTAATCCTTCGCCTTAAGCTCCTATAGGGCCTATTCTTCCTTTTCTAGTAATAAGGTTAGGCGTGTTAGGCGCGCCCTTCCTCTCCTTCCCTATAATCTCCTATAGATTAAGCGGTTGCCTTCGATTATTAAGGGGTATACTCCCCTTAGTACCTAGTATCTTATAACTAGGGCGTCTAGATAGGTTTAGATAGGTATAATAACTACTTCCGCTTCTAGGACCTAGACTAGTATTACCTTATATACTCTAAGTACTATCCGTAGGTAGTCGTTCTATATTATCGCGAGCGTCTTAACGTGCTTTTCTATAGCTCCCCGCCCCCCGGTAGGGGTATACTATATTAGAGCAGCGAATATAAGTATAGGCCTTACCGCTATACTATATACCTTCCTATACTTCTTAAACGTAGCTCCCTAAGTTAATCCTACTAGGTACTTAATCGCCTAGGCTTAAGTAGCGGCCTTTACCTTCACCTACGCTATATATAGGCCCTAGCGGAGTTTAGTATTAATATATAGCCCTAGGACCCTAATACTCGCTTCTAGCTTAACCTCTACGTTACTAAATTATACCGTCTCCTTTATATTAAACCTTTTAGGGGCGTGCGACAGATATACTAGTTCATACTTCTAGGGCGCGAACGTCGCCCTATATATTTTCGCCTATATTTAGTAGAGCTTATAGGCCTATTCTAGCCACCTATAGTTCGTTTCTATTATCTTACTATATACCAGCAGGTATACGTTATCTACGAATCCTCCTACCTATACTAGGATCTTTACCTTTAAGTATACTTTAATTAGTAGCGCATTAAAGAAGAGGAATAGGATTAGTAATATTAGTAATCCTTACGGGATCCCCGTTTCTACCGCCTTAACTAGACTAGTCCTACCCCCTAAGGTTATTAATATCGCTCTATCCTTAAGGAAGCTCGCAGTCCACCAGATAATCCCCTTAGGGATTCCTTTCATCCTTAAGTTATAGAGCAGCCTTTTATAGGATATATTATCGAATACTCCTACTATATCTAGTAATAGTAAACTCGCTACGTTATCCTTACCTTAGTTCTATATTATATAAATTAAGTCTATAATAGTCTCTAGGGCTATTTCTACTAAACGTCTCTTCCTACCTCCTATCTAGTATTCTAAGAGTAGGTGATTTACTTCAGCTATTCCGCTAAGTCATTTTACTATTACTGTCTCTAATACTTTCCTAAGTATATCTAGTAGTACGATAGGTTAATAGGTCTTAGGCTTAGAGTAATTAGTCTTCTTCAGCTTCTTTAGTATTACTATATTCGCTTCGCGGAACTTCTTTAGGTGGTATCTATAATCTAGGTACGCTTAAAATACCCTTTAAAAGGTCTCCCCTATTTCTATATATACCGCTCTTAGGAACCTATTTAGGATCCCTAAAATCCCTAGGGCCTTATCCGCTACTAGGTGCTAGATCGCGTCCCTTACCTCCTTTATAGTAATCTCGCTGTCTATTATAATAGGCTTTAGGTAATTAGCCCCCTTAATATCCGTTAGGTCTGCTAGGGGTAGGGGCGGGAAGAGGACCCTCCTTAAGGCCTCTACCTTCCCTTTAAAGTCTATCGCTTTATTCCCGTTCCCGTCTTTAATAGCTGGGAATTATAGTAGCTCTTTAGGGCGTATACTCCTCTCCCTTCCCTACTTAGCGAGTTACTATACTCCTCCTAGCCTTAGCGATACTCTATAGACCCCCTCTCAGAAAGCTATTATCCTAGTCTTTTATAGGATAGTAACCTTTTTCCTTTTAGTCTAGCGGAGAGCCTCCTCAGTCTGTATATTTCTGCTATAGCGGTAGGCCTTAAGCGCTACCCGTAATACCTTAGTAACTCTTATATATACCCTATTCCAGTATAGTTTAGCTCCGGTGTAGGGTTCCTTAAATAGGATAGTATTCTCTACTACCTCCTATAGCGTAGCTATAAGCTTATTAATATATAGGTTAATCGCTTCCTCTAAGTCTAATAAGTATCTGCCTATAACCCTATTTAGGATCCTTATATATTTCCGGATCTCCTCGTTAGTCGCCTCCGTCTCTATCCTTTTCTAAGCTCTCTTCTAGTATACCTAGCGCTCGCTTTAGGTCTATTCTAGCTCTATTATAATTAGTATATAATCTAACCCTATATTAAGGTCTTCTCTTACTCCGTACTTCGCTATCATATTATACGCGCCTTCAGTTAGGAATATAAGGTCGATAGCGCTCTCTAAGCCCCTGCTTTACTATATAACTAACTTCTCCAGTAGTCTAAGGACTATCCCCTTCTCTCCTACTACTTCTAGCAGCCTATCTACTATCGTATAGTATATAGCTCGTCCTAGGTTATTCTATTAGGGGTAGTATAGGTTGAAATCCCCTACTATAATATATTCGCCTTCGCTTTCTAAGGCCTCCTTTAGCCTTAGGATAGTTATAGGGCTATCTACTGATATATAGCTTACTAGCGAAGGGTTATAGACGTTATATACCTATACCCTCTCTACTATCAGCTCCTTAGTATTTTCGTCCTTAGCGTTAGCGTTATTTCAGGTTCTCTTAGTCTAGATCTATAATAAGTATAAGTCGCCCTCCTAGTACTCTACCCCCTAGTCGTTAGGATCTATCCTTTTATTTACGTAGAAGTATATTTTAGCCTCTAGGTCTCCCCTATAGGCTAGGTAGAACCTACTTATACTCGTATTATATAAGGTTCTATTTATTAGGTTACGTGCTAGCTCTTAAATCGCTAATACGTCTATATCTTTTATATCTTCGTTTTTAAGAAGTAGTGCTATTACTGTATCCTTCTTCCTCTATATATTATACTATAGTATTTTTAGGTAGGGTATATTCCTTATTAGGTAAGGGCCGCTTAGACGTTCTCCTATATTTAGGTAGTCTTAGTAGTCTTTACTACTCCTAAAGTCTGCTTAAGGGTATTCGTCGGACTAATCCTCTCTATAGATAGGGGCCGTTACCCTTATTCTACTTTAGAGAGGGTTATTAGTCGTCCCCTCTTCGCTACCTCCCTAGTTCCTTTTTAGGGCTTATCTATTATATCCTCTAAGGCCTTCCTCTTCCCTTTAGAGATTATTTTACGCTACCCTTCTAGGCTAGTCCTTCCTAGTATCGCCAGCGTAGGCCCTACTAAGTATTACTTTAGGGTCTCTTTAAAGTATTTCAGCTTATACTTAATTCTCTACCTAGCCTTAGTATTCTCCTTCTATTAGATTAAGTAGGTTTTACTCTATACTAGGTGCTCCCCTTTATATACTACGCACTTAGGCTTACTGCCAGCTCTTTCTATATAATTATTAGTCGTATAGTTTTAGGCGTATATCCTATAGCGGGTGGGGTGTTTATACGCCTTAGTAATATATCTATACCTATAGTAGTTAAAGTATTACTTAGGGGCGGCTTCTCTCTCCTAGCGATTATAGAAGAGGAGGCTATTCTCTACTACTATCCCCTCTATAATAAGCCGGTTCGCCGCCTTTAGGCTTAGGACCTTAATTATTAGTATAGAGAATCTCTTCTCCCTCCTAAGTGCGTTTAGCTTTAATATAAATATAGGCTATTTAGCCTTTATTATCTCTAACTCTAAGTAGAGCTTCCTATTATCTTTTCTTAGGGTTTTAAAGATCCCCTATTAGTCCTTTATATCTATTATCTTTTCTACTCTATAGATCGCTACTATTACTATCTTCTAGAGGACTCTCGCTAACCTATAGAGTCTCCTTACCTACCTATTATCCTTCTCTAACTCCTCCCTAGCCTTTACTAAGGCTATCTAGAGAATAATATCCCCCCCTATAGTCCTCCTTACTACGATAATCTCCCCAGCTACTCCCCCTGCTCCCCTAAATATTTATATTAGTTAGGGAAGAGTTGCTATAGCTATCTGTATCTTTTCGCTGGTATTATTAATCCTAACTGTTACCTGCTTCGCTTTCTTAATGTCTTCTGCCCTAAGTATAGCTAGGTAGATAGTATTTTAGCCCCTTTAGGCTATGCGGGCTATATCCGCCTAGCTGTTATTTACCCTTCCGGTTAGGTAGTCTTTACGCGTTAGTTAGCTGCGGTACTCCTTTGCAGCGTATCTTTCGGCGGTGTTCTCCTATATATACTCTATAATCCTTTCTACTATATTCTAGAAGAAGCCCTATACAGTCTTATTTATATTTACCTATAGTATCCCCTAGACCTTCTCTGTAAACTCTAGTAGCGCCTATTCCGTAGCCTTTATATACTATATTCTTTCTTTAATTCTTTCCCTACCTTAAGGGCCCTATAGATCTTTAGTAGGTTTCTGCTATTATTACTATCGCCCTATTATCGCGTTAGGACGCGTTCCTTATCTACCTTTACTACTAATACCTCCCTTCTCTCCTCCCCCCCTATCTCGTGTTATTTTGCTGGGTTCGTAACCCGGTGTGATCGCTCGTCTGGCCTAGTAGGCCTGCTCGCCCGTCGTGCTCGTTGTCGTCGCCATCAGCTCTTTATTCCGTTAGTTATAGCACGTTAATAAATAGTTAGTAGTAAATAGATAATTACCTTTAAAGATAACTTTACCTACTACTCCGAAGTCTACTATATAAAATATAAATTAGAGCTTAGCGATCTATTCCGACGGTTCTAGTATAAGTATAAGCGATTAGGGCGCCTAATCCGACGCCTATATATAGATAATAGGGGCGAATATATTAAAGGAACCTTTTAAGAATACCTCAGCCTTTGTTAAAATGTAATAGGTAGAATACTTGATTCTCTAGCTAAGTGCGACTGTGCGAGATATATATAAGGGTTAGGGCTAAGCCTTAGTTATTAATAACTAAGCCTTAGGATATCGAACACCCGAATTTTAATACTCCTACTTAAATATAGTACGCTGAATACTAGATATATTAAATTATAGTCCGCTAAAACAACTAATTTGCTATACGCTAGTTATAACTACTTTTCACCCTAAATACTTAGTATTTAGTAGGATAGTAGAGCTTATCTTTTACTACTACTACTAAAACTTTCCAGAAAAATAGTAAAATACAGTTATTTAAATTTTTATTCTAATAATTATCTTATATATACTAATTTCCTACTAATAGTTAGTCGGGTAGTATATAGGGCTAATAGATATTATAAAGTATAATAATAGCTTTAGGGATAATCTAGGTATAGTTACCCTAATAGAGTCGTATTCGCGCGCGATCCTTAGGGGTACTCCTACTAGATTTAGGTAGTTACTCCTACTAAAGCTCTACCTTAGGCGATATATTCTAAGCCTAAATTATTACGGAACTCTATAAATTTATCTTTATAGAGAGGTTTAGTAAGCCTATTAGTAGCTTAATACTTAGTAGGCGTATAGTAGAGGTCTACTATACTATTCGTAACTTACTCCCGAATAAAGTAGTAGTATATATCGATATACTTACTACGAGTATAGAATTCCGGATTCTTTATAAGGGCGATCGCGCTTTAATTATCTTTATAGATAATTACTACTTAGGGTTTCTAGTTATTAGGCTTAAGCTACCTTAGTAGGTTTTAAAGCTATACCGCTTCCTTAGACGCTAAGGTCTAACTAATATATTTAGCCTTATAGGTAGAAAGGGCTATAATAGGTTATTACTTAGATAACTAGCTAATAGCCCTGCTACCTATATTAAAGATATAACCTAAGGTAGATTAGCGCGTATTATAGTCTCCCGCCTAATTAGAGTCGGTATAGCTTATTAGTACCTAAATTAATCCTAAAAAGGTTAATTAGTATTTGGTTATTAACTTAAGATATTAGAAGATTTATTTAACTACTCCCTAATAAGCTTACGTTAGGTTTGCACTATAGCAACTAACTACTAATATAGGGTATATAATATTAGGTTAAGTCCCTAGTATTATATATATTAGCGACCTAATAGCCTTCTAATATAATAGGCGGTCTTAGGCGTTAGCTTAGAAACTATTAGGGGCTTTTTTAAGATAGTAAGTTATCTCTATAGGGGTTATAGTTTCTTTATATTCCTAGAGGCTAAAGTCCCGAAGTACTTTCTTAATATAGGCCTCTTAGCCTAGTCGCAGCGTTTATTATTAGCGGTTTTAGGTAACTATTATCCCTAGGTAATAGCTATATAGCCTAAGATCTATTATATAGAATTAATAGTTAAGGGTATCTTTAACCCTTTAATTAGCTTCCTTACTAGGGCCTGTAATTAGTAAATTATCTATATATAGGGTAATTAGCGTCCTATCTTTAGGGTTAATAAATACGCTTAAGTTAGCTTCTAATAGGATAACGCCTAATTCGGCGTTTATAAAGCTAGCGAAGGTATTATACTATACTTAGGGGGATTATTTCAGGCCGTATAGAGCCTTATTTAGGCGGTAAACTTTTACTTCCCCTTAAACGAAGCCTTTAGGCTGTTCTATAAAGATCTCCTCTTTTATATCCTTATAGAGGAATACTATTTTAACGTCTATCTACTCTAAGTCCTAATCTATAGCAGCGGTAATTATAAATATAGCCTTATAGCTTATAAGTTTAACTACTAAGGCGAAAGTCTTATTATAATTAAGACCTTCTTATTATTTAAAGCCTTAAATAACCTAGTATACCTTATAGCGTATAATTTCCCCTTTAGGGCTATACTTTAAGGTATAGACCTATCTACCCCTAAGAACTTTCTAGCTATCTAGGGGCGACGTTAGTATCTAAGTATTATTAGTTATAAGGGAGTTAAATTTATTATTTATAGCGAGCTCCTACTATATTTTATATATATTATTAGCTATTACTTCAGCGTAGGTTTTAGGTTTATAGGGTTCCGCTAAATTCGCCTAAGCTAGTAGAGAGATCGCTAAATACCTATAGAGGGGATCCAGCGAGAGGTTCCGTATATTAGGGATATTAAGCTTAGGGTATATTACTAGGACTTAAGTTATCTCTTACTCTTCTATAGTACCTATTATTATTAGTAATACTAGCTGTAATAGGGCTAAAGAGCTTAGTATTAATAGTAAACTTAGGCTTAGAGAAGGAGAATATAATATTTCTTTAGAAGTTAGGGGTAAGGGAGGTAATTCTCCCCCTAAAGGAGGTAATTCTCCTAAGGATTCTTAGTTAGGTAATTATACTAGGGATATATCTAAGTTAAAGTTAATAGAATTCTAATTCCTATTATACGCCTCCCCTAAAGCGGAGGTCTATTAGTATTTAGCTAGGGGTTCTTTACCCCTATAGAAGCAGGGTAGTTTCTCCTATATATAGATATTAACGGCGTAGATAATAGCGCGCTGTTTTAGTAACTATAGGCGAAAGATATAGCTATCCCCTTTATATCCTAAGAGGAAATAGGGGTCGCTTTTATCTATAAATTTCTTTTAGAGATAGTTTCGCGCCTATATTTTAGAGCTAAGGGTTCTTAAGTACCTAAGATAGGGCTTATACTTATAAAAGGCCTTATATAGGGTCTTTCTAAGCTTTATAACTAAGCTTTAGACGGTAAGGTAATTAGCTATTTTTATAATTTTAGGCTAAAAAGACTTATTAAGTTTAGAGCCTAATAGTAGAGGGTAGGTATATCTAATAAAGACCTACCTAAAATATTTAGTAGTCCTATTTTATTCCGGGTTTCTAAGTACTATAGGCTTATAGATAATCCCTTTAAGGCTGAGGTATTTTTAGAAGGTTCCTTTAATATATTCGCCCCTATTATCTATATATAGGCGTCGGATTAGGCGCCCTACTCGCTTATACTTATACTAAAACTATCGGAATAGATTATTAAGCTCCGATTTATATTTTACGCAGTAGACTTTAGAGTAGTAGGTAAAGTTATCTTTAAAGGTAACTACCTATTTACTACTATTAAAGCTAATAGGCTTAATAGGTCTTATAATATTATTATAAATAAATTCTATTAAGTATATTCTAAGTTTAATAAAGTCCTTATATAGGGTAGACTAATAGCAGCTTAGAATATAGTATTTATAGGTTAATTTATCTAAGAATTTCTTTAAGAAGTCTACTTTAGTAGCTATATTAGGTAGCTAATCTATATTTTATTAACCTATATAACCTATACGGGTATACTAGAGCTAGCGGATAGCGTCTGGAGGTATACTATATATATTTAATATAAGTTATTACCCCTAGGGAAGTTTTAATATATAGAGGCTAAATTATTATTTAGCGATTATATTACTAAGCTTAAGGTATAAGATTATATAGCTGTTTTTAGCAAATTTAATATAGATTCTAATATCTATTAGCTAAGAGCCTAAGAGGAGGTTTACCCCTAGCTTAGGTATATAGAGGATATTATATAGTAGTATATTCTTCCTTAGGTATAAGATCTTTACCGTCCTACGCCTAGTAGGCTTAAGCTATACCCTACTAATTCTAGTAATTAGAGTATTAATAGTAGGCTTAAAGGTTACGAAGTTAAAGCGCTAGTAGAATAAGTACTATATATATCCTATATTAATAATAGTTAGGCCTAATAGATTAACTTCTAGCGTTATTACTATTATATATCTAATATTAATTATAGGGACCCTATTTATACTAGTACCTTAAATATTAAAGTTATTATTAATAGTAAGGGTTTCGAATATTAGCCCTTTAGTAGGGCTATTATTATATTTAAACTTCTATTTCTTAGACCTTTTATCCTTAGACTTAAACTTCTTAGGTTTTATTTTAGGGTAAAGCTACTAGTACTTTATAATTAGATAAGTATCCTTTCGCTTAAGCTTCTTATAGTAAGGGTAGTATTCCTAAGGCTTATTATTCCTAGAGTTATAATCTTTAGTAGACTTCCTACCTATAAATATTACTAGTTTAGAGTACTTATATTACGCCTAGATTTATTATTCTTTATTAGTAGTAGCTAGGGAGACCTTATTAAAGTTAACTTTATTAGCGCTAAATAGGGCGTAGCTTTAAATATAAGCTATTTTAAAGATATTATAAGCTTTACTAAGTCCTAAAAGATAGAGGTAAATTAAGTATAATTTTAGTAGGGCTACTTTAGCGTTAAGCTCCTTAAGTTTAGTATTAACCTCTTAGAACTTCTAAGTATATTCGGCAATATCCTTAGAGGATTCTAAAGAGGTTAAATAGAGGTATTATACTAATTTAATATAGATACTAGTCCCTTTAGGCTTAAAGTTTAAGGAGACTTTAGTTAGAATCTTATCTACTATAATAAGATTCTTTATAATTTTCTAAGTATTAAACCTAAGTTAGTTATAAATTATAATATAAGCTTTTACTTAGGTTTTAGTAGTAAAAGGCTTTAAGTTATTAAGTATAAGCTAATTATCTATCTCCTTAACCTACTAGGAGTACCTAAAGTTAGACTTTAAGACGGAGATAGAGGTAAGTAGGAAGCTTCTACTACTACTATAAGATTTTTTAGCTACTATAATATAAGTATTTATATTTTAGAAGAGAGTTATAGGCTTTAGAGGTCTTTAAGTTAGCTAAGTCTTTTAGGGATAAGCGGTAGTAGTAGTTATTTCCTTATACTATTATTTTATTAGGGGACCTAAGGGAGCCTAAGATAGTATATATTTAGCTTAAAGGCTAAAGATATTAGAATTACTAGGAGGTTCTAAGGTTAATTTACTAGCTTTAGAATTAGAGTTATAAGGAGATAGTAACTATTCTAGGGGTATATAATTAGTATTAATATAGTTAAGAGGTAACTTATTAAATTAGATTAGGTCCTAAAGAAGGTACTAAAAGTACTTATATTTAAAGCGGTAGTATACTTAGGTAATAGTATTTATATACTAGATAGGGTTTAGATTAGTAGTAGATAGTATTAAGTTAGAAGATAAAGAAGATAATAGATTTCTAGCTATACTAATAGTAGATATCTTATAGATATCTCCTAAGGATTTTAACCTTAGTATTCTAGCAGCTAGGGTAATACTAGCCTCTAACTTATTAGGAAAGGTAGCGGGGGATACTAGCCTTTAATAATAGCTAAGGATACTAGCCTTTAACTTATTAAGAAAGAAAAGAATTAAGGGGTTAAGACTTAGCCCCCCTAGTAATTAATAATTAATCGCTTTCTAAGCGTCTGAAAAGTCTTATTTTTTAATATAAAATTTAATAATTCTACTTATATAGGTTAGTATTCTTACTATAGAAGCTAGATATCACTTTTAGGGGCTTAGCTTTAGAGTTTATAGATACCTACTAAGGTACGCTAGAAGGGATTACTTAGTAGTACTTATTAGCGTACTTTTCGGTAGTAATAACCCTAGAAAGAATAGAATAGCTAGGAGTTCCTAGCCTCCTCTTTTTAATTAATTATTATCGCTGTAAGTTAATCTCGCAGTATAAAGATTAAAGAGTTATTACCTTAGACTAAGTATTAGAGGTTTAGTATATATATACGCAGCTTACGTTAGGGAGGATTTAGTAACTATTTAAGAGGAATATAATTCTAAAAGAAGAGCTATTCTAGCGATACCTAGCGTACTAGGCTTATAACCTATTAAAATATAATAGGTAGAATACTTAATTCTCTAGCTAAGTGCGACTATATAAGATATATATAAGGGTTAGGGCTAAGCCTTAGTTATTAATGACTAAGCCTTAGGATATCGAACACCCGAATTTCAACAATATTCCCTAATAAGTACTAGAATAAATTCTATAAGCTCTTACTACTATTATATAAGCTATAGTTAAAGGTAGGGACGCTAGTAATATTAATAAGGAACCTTAATATACCCCGTCTCTATAATAGGACCTGTATTTTACTTACTAAATATAGGAGATACGTCCTTAAGGGTAATATTATAGGTAGGAATTTTAATAGCAGCGAGATAGTCTTATATAAGATCCCTTTATAGTCTAAGGATAGTAATAAGTATATCCCTACCTTATTTACCCGTAAGTAGTTCCCTATACGCCCTACCTTCGTAATAACTATTAATAAGTCGTAGGGCTAGTTAATAAAGTATATAGGACTTAACCTATAGTCCCGTCTAGTATTTACCTATAGATAATTATATATTAGTAACTTACGCGTTACTATAGAGTCGAACCTATATATAATTAGTCCGGATTCGGACGAGTATATTAGGTATAAGCTTATAAATAACTTAGTTTATAAGTAGGTACTACTATAAGTCTAGTACTTATAGGATAGTTATAGCTAGTAGGAGTTACTTAGAACGGCGCTAAGCCTCTTTAGAATTATATATTTAACTTATAAGGTACGGTAATCGACTTTTTAGTATAATTCGGGGTTAGATTTTACTTAGTATAAAGGTCTAAGATAGCTATTACTTAGAATTAGAAGCCTACTTAGACTATAAATAGAGAACTTTCTAAATCTACTTAGTAAATTTTGTAAATCGAGTATTAAATAAGCGAGATATTGTAAGGGGTAGATACGCTATAAGGACCCTAATAGGGGCCTTCTAGGTATCGGACCCGATATCCTTAACTTTTGCCTCTTCTAAGTGGCAGAGGGGTAGGGCTCTAGCCCGGAGTTCCTACTCCTTACAGATATAGCCGGTTTAATTATTAATCTTCTATAAAGGTTACGGGTACTAACTTGTAGTTAATAGAAACCCTATTAACTATTAGCTAGGATTAGATATCCTTAGTATTCCTATAGTCTAGGTCCTACTTAAACCCTAGCCTTAATAGTAAGGAAGATAATATAAGACGAGACCGTTAAGCCTCTAAGATACTAGTGTTAAGACTACCCGTTACTATAGTAACCTAACCTAGAATCTCGGCTAGCTCGACTCCTAATAATAGAATATCGTTCGAGCTACTCTAGATAGTATAGCTTGTAAGTGGAATAGGAAAACCGTGATAATTATTGGATAGAAATATAGTAAAAGCGCTGTGGGCTAGATACCTATAGTAACAGCTTGTGAAAAAATAGTAGACATCTAGGCTAAAAGGATTTATTCCTAACTTGTCAGGCGCTTGGGCCGCTCCTAGACAGGGCATATAGTTGGTTGTCTGGGACATTGGATCGGTCCCTGGAGATCACGGCTCTAGTCTGCCCCAGGGCACGCATACGCTCCCCAAAGGAGCCGCCTTAGGGGCAAGATGACAATCCAAGGGTTTGTGGATCCTTCCACAGGCTGCGGGCTATCTAATTGACTATCTTCAGGGCTACCCCAAAAGTAGCCCAGGAGGACTTGATCAAGTCGAAAAGGACGGGGTCCGGATACCAAGCCTTACTTAGTGCCTAAAAGGTTCGCGATCCTAGCTGATTGCACGCTTCGCAGAAACCTGGGCTCTTTGTAACGGCTCCAATTTGATAAATATCGTCATGTTCGCTGTGCCTGCATTTGCACGAGTCTATGTATATCGTATCTGTAGAATTATAATGTTAGCCTTAGCGACTAGATAAAGATGGATGCGCTGGAATATCGTGTGGCTCGACTTCTTAACTGTCTCTTAGTCCGCGATAATCAGGTTAGCCGGACACACAGGAAAGAAAAGGCTTGACTTGTCTGAGCATTGTTCGCAACAGAGGATACGGACTATAGGTGAGGTCAATTTACTCGAGAGATTGGAATGTCATTTCGCAGTCAAAGTGATGAGGTATGAAGGATCATGTCATTCTAGGTCTTTGTCACCCTTCGTATCATCTATTCTCTAGCTTCATTTCATGACCCAGTCGTTAGGCTCGGGATCCTTTCCTTATGCACAACAATTGATTGGAAACCCAATGCAGCTGAAGGCACAGCACCTTCCCGATACCTGTGCCTGTGGTGGCCCCACATCCGCGGTCCCTGCGCCGATGATAGTGGTGTTGACGCCATCAATTCCATTAAAGGTACAGATTCCTTCTTCGGTATTGACGTTTATGTGAGAAACGCTCAATGGATTGTCTGCGACGAGGGTCAGCAACTACTCCCAAAACGCTGCAGAAGACTGCTGGGACAAGGCATTCAATATGCTCATGGAAAGACCAAGGTTTGGTGACAAGCTAGGGAATATACCAATCGTAAACGGAGTTCCATCGAAAGAAGGAGTCAACGTATACGAAGGGGGGTTTGGTCCTGCCCCCTCCAACGTGACAATGACAGCCTGGCGTGCTAGAGGTTGTGCAGGGGTGGCGCTGGCAATTTCAAGGGCAGCTAGGAGAATGACAGCTGAAATGGTGAAGAGCTTCATTGCGAAGAATTGATGAGACTACCGATCTGAGGTACTTAGGCTGTTGGAGTTCAGCAGAAGAGGTGACTTGTTGAGTGGAGGATGTTGTACATGGAGAGACAGGGCCGTTGGCATATTTCTTATACAATTTTGAAAAGCAGCTGACCAGACACAAAGTCTCTCATCTAAGCAGCTTATGGTAAATCAGTACTCAGCGTTCGTAATTCCTTCAGCACTAGACGACACCGCCCAGGTCGCTTGCTCATCGAAGCTGAGAGCTCTACATGCTAGGGCTTGACTCGGAGGTCGATCCGACACACCGCCTCCAAAGTTACTTGCGTTCCGGACTCGTATTGCTTACCGTTTCATAGACATGGTTGGTTTGTGCCCTCGTTGTTCATACATGCAGGGACTTGAGCTGCTTATCTAGACGTAGTCATTGAAAGTGTCGTAATGCTTACCTACTTACGACGCTGCTTACTCACCTTATAGCGTCTACTCACAGCTGGGTCTTCCTGCGGCGAAAGTTGTTTTTCTTACCACCCCTCCCCTACCCCAGGAATATCGGCAACATTGGCAGTCATTCTGGATTGGGGAGACTTCGTATTGGCCACACGACTACGATTGTATTACCCGATCGGGCCACGTTGACAATGGGGAATTCACCAGGTCAAGAATCGGAAAGGAACGCATGCGCAACGCACGTGAACAATCGGTGAGTATTATGTGGGACTCAGACATGATTAGCCTCCGACGAATCGAAATCCGACAAGCCACTTGGCTGATCAAACGCTCATGGGGACGAGTTGCGCAGATTCAATCGGCGATTAATATCATTGTTGACGTTGGCCAGCCATATCAATTGGGTGTGTGGTCAGGGTTGATGCCTCTGGCAAACATGGGTGTGATGGTTTGCAAACACTCCATGCTCAAGCGAAATCATCAAGGCTTGCTGCCATGTGAATGCCTGTATCCAGATTGTTGCGCCCTGCGCTCGAACATTTCGTTCTGCCTGCCGTAAGAGCGAATAACGTGTGTCAGTTTACGCATGGTCTCATATTGATACATCTTCTGTAACCTTGGCAGATTCTATGGATGTAGAAGCCCAGATATGGTAGTTGCAGGGTGTCAAGCCAGGTTATGATGGTCACAGAAACGCCTACGTTGTGTAGAAGAGCCGAATGACGTTGTCGATACACCGTTGGAGACGATTCAGGAAGACCTCTTGGTATCTCTCCGCTCTGGATGTTCAGTGCTGTGCCGTAGCCCTCCATATGATGAAGTTTGCCGTTCAAGTCATAATCTTCGAAAGTCTCCTTCCCGATAGTGTCAAGGTAGTGAAGCTGATGATAGATGCCCAGGCCAGCCATGTGGGCATCGTTGCTGATCCAGAAAATCCCGTCGGAACATCTGACTGCCTCGTCCAGGCCTTGCCCGTTGTCAGGACTTATTCGCACAAGACGAAAAAGGAACATAGTATCTCATAGTCTTGCTAGGCGTCATCGCTGACATGCCTAGACTCTTACCAACCAAGAGGTTTGTCAGAGTGGGAAACCCCTCCTTGCGCCTGTCTGTCGATGATAGGAGTGTTGATCTTGTCGAATATCAGAGCTACATTAGCATGTGCCTACTCGTTAGCTCTCTAGAGCGACCAACGAATGCCGTAAATACCATGGAAGTCTGGACACGAAAGAACCTGCTTCAACACGTTATGCAGGCTACTGGGTCTCCGTAATGGCTGACACAAAAGAAGCATACTCGGAATGAGCCAGCAAGTCGCGCCGGAGACAGACATCACGTTGTAGCTCAGAATCTCCAGATGTCTTGAATTTACGGTTGGCAGGACCTTAGTTGGGGCGTTGAAATGAGGTCCTTTATCATGAGGTGAAAGCATCTGTGCAATTTAGTCGAATTGTTTCACATGCAGCATCACTTCCTGACAGCCCCAACTTGCCATCTCCTATGCGAGAGTCAGCACCTCTGGGTGACTAGTCACAATGGTACTCACCACCAAGCCTTGAAGTCTTGCGTCCTTACATCAACCCCAATATCCTCCAACGCCTTCGTCGACAAATGCGTGTCATACGGTCTCTGCACGCTTGCGTTGGGATCACTACCATTTTTGTCCGCTACCATCCCTTCTAGTGGCAGACCCATGATCTCTGCAAACAGCTCACAGATCTCGTACTTGGTCATCTTATCTTCCGAGGAGAATTGCAGTACCTTCGGCATACCATGTCTAGCATCGCCACTCTCAAGATACTTCGTAGCTAGGTCAAGACATACACGAGCAACGTCTTCGGTATTTGTGGGATAGCGCTGAGCCCAGTCATCCATCTTGACCCGAGCTCCCTTCTCTTGAGCCTTCCATAGGGAGTCCATCAATACGTTGACAGCACTTTCTCTGTTGTCCTCTGCCCTGCCATAGAGTACGGGTACTCGTAGAACTAGTCCAAGACCCGTATCCTGTGTAGCCTTCAATATTGCCATTTCTCCATCCAGCTTCAGTTGTCCGTAGAGATTAGTAGGCTGAGGAGTCGCGTCGGCTTCGTAGGGTGCTTCTCGGGGCTTCCCTGGGAAGACATAATCAGTGGAGATGTAGATGAGGAGTATGTTATGTTGTGAGGTCGCGTGAGCGAGATGTCTGGAGGCTTCGACGTTGATGGCTTTGGCCCCCTCGGGATCTTCATTGCACTTGTCTGGGAACCGATTCGCTGCACCTGTGGCCAGAGGGTTAGTCTAGCAAGATCTGGTCCGGACTTTGCGTCTGCCGGGGCTGAGAAGAACTTGCAGTGCACTACTACATCTGGTCTTGATGCTTATAGCGTCAGCTGGGCTTCTACATTGAAGCTTTTGGGATCGAAGGTGAAGCGTGGCAGAGCGGCCTTACTTGACCTCTTGCAGCACCGTTGAAAGCTCAGCTGGATCAGACAGACTGATCTTGAGGATGGTGGGAGGGTCGGCTCGTGTGAATCCAGTCCCTACAGCGTTCCATCCTGCTGATCTGAATGCCTGCAGTACTTGACGTCCAAGGAAGCCGGTGGCACCAGTGATCAGTGCAGTCCTGGCCATAGTGTATGTCTCTCAACACTTGTGGTGAAGGTGAGGGAGGGTACACTTTAAGTGGTCCGGCAATGCAGCTTACAAACAATTACCAGTGGAATAGCTACCCATGCTACGTGATTTGATGCTATCTACAGTCCACATAGTCCTAGTACTGTGTGCGTGTTGTGGAGTACTAGTGGTGTTGACCTGAGTTGTGGCGAAAACCTCTTCTTCACGTTCATCCATAAAGGACAAGTCGCAATGAAAAGAGTGTCTCTATGAAGAGTCTTGTGATTCAAAAATTCCCATACGATCCGAAGACCATATAGAGTGGTCATAGTATAGTTTTCAACTAGCAAAAACGCGATCTCGGACGAATCCTCACTGATACGCGTAAAGCCCTTGCACTTAGATGGGGAAGAAAAGAAGGGAGCGGGAGAACTGGCAACTAAATAGTTGCGCCAAGACTGGCCAATCTTCGCCGGGTAGCAGGTGTGAAATTTTTGTCATTGAGAAAAGGCAAGTGAAGCGAGAAATTTGACTCATTTCCCTTTCGTGCCTTTCGATCCTGCTCGAAACGTTCTGAAGGCAGCAAAGTGGGCGTTCGTCAATAGCGGCTGTGACATCTCAGAGAAGCGGTAACTCCTAGAAAGCGTAGGCTCGGAAGCTGCAAATGTTACAGATTTTGAGCGGGAGAGTAGCATTTCTGAAAGACATTCTCGCAGATAACAAAACAACCCCGGACGATCGACCAACACTGCCTTTGCCAGCTCTAGCCACCAATATTTGCAGTGCAAAGAATCAGCCGCTGAGTCTTTATCAGACCACAATGTTGTGTTTGTCCCAAGAAACCAGTCATTCAGTGCTTCATGACATAGCTTGCGCTTGGGATCCAAGCAAGAAGTACGAGTTGTGTTGACTCTCGCGGGACAGTCAAGGCTAAAGACAGAAACCTCAAACAACTATGGAGCTGGAGGTGTTCACTATCAAGAAAAGTAGAACTGAGTGAATGTGCACCTTGACAGTCGCTTAGTTTGGGAGATAGGTTTTGAGGTTACGCGCGTGACTGGAGATCAGTCTTGCTATACTTCGAGGCCTTACTTTAACATCTATAGACAGTGTGCTATCTTCATTTCCCAACACCGCGCTCAATGACAAATGCTTCGATGGCTTCTGCGTTCGACTCGACATGTTCAAAGACTGCATAGCCGCCTGTTCTTCATGAGATCATACTCGTACATCCAAACTTCACCTTGTTAACGATCAAGCACAACGCCTTCATTGACCCTCAGCCTAGGCCCATTTGCCAGCCCTGCCATCATTGTCCCAAGACCCTTTTGAGCAAGCCCTGAATGGCTAGACTGTTTCTCCACTCCGTCACTTCTACTCACTTGATCCCCTTTATCATAACCCGAAGCCGTTGCCGTGCTTGGCACATTCATGGCTGACGCTGTCCCTGCCGTCGGCGTCTGGCTAGATGCCAGGTGCCCCAGTGCTTCCATGTTGCTGAGATTAGAGGACCGCCGTTGACTTCGTTTGGAAACATCCTCGTCCTCCGTTACATGCGAGTCACCGGGTAGCAGGATGGCGCGGTCGAGCTCGTATGGAAGACCACGATGCCGCCCACGAATCTGCATGGCGATGATTACGAGCTTGGATATTACGTTAAATTCTGCAGAAAGCGATGCGTCGATGTTGGGGTAGCCCAAGGAGAGTCCGACGGTTCCGTATGCTGAGACTATCTCGAAAAGGACGGAGAACAAGGTAAATGCGTATTCATTGGTATTGGCAAGGCGATCGCCTTCGGCAATGGCGATGATGAAAAGACCCAGGAAAACGTACCACAGGTCGAAACTCAACTGACGGCGCAGGTGAGCGCCCACGTAGCTGGGCTCGCTTTCATCCTCCTTTTCATCCCTTGTCGACCCATAGATACCAAGACTCTTCTCCTCGTAAACATTCGTGCGTCGCACGGAGATTGCGATTGGGAAGACTGAAATGTACATCATGATCAAGTAGGAAACTTGGATACCTGGATGGAGTCCAGCCAGATTGACAGAAGCAAAGCCCGCCGTACGTGTACTGGTAGCTTGGAACAGAGCATTTAGTACTCGGTAGCCTGGAGGATTGATACTGGTGATGACAGGATCGTGGAGCTACATGCATCGTAAGTTACACACCAAGTGGATCATGATCTCTAGAGACTTACATCGAGTACGATGAAAAAGATGGTATCGAGGCCGTTCAGGACGACGAGGATCCAGAATAACCACCAAGTTGCAGCGGTCGGAAAGAGAAGTGTGAAGCAGCGTCTCGGGTGATCAAGTAAGAACTTGAACTCTTCCCAGACGCCGCTGCCATGAGGTACCAGATGTGAGGCAAGGTAAATCACGAAACGAAGCATGCAGGGAAACCCAGTATTCCCAATGACAATAAGGAAAGCCCCCAAAAGAAGCGGCACAACTGCTTCTTGAAATGATACCATGGAATCAGGAGTGAGCGTGTAGCCAAGGTCATTGAATAGTGAAGCCGGTGTAAAGATACCCCTGTAGATTGTCAGCGATCTTCTCAGGAATATGGGAGGGAGTCCGGAGGATCGACGGCCATACCACCATACCCGACTCTGGCCGTCGTTGTCCACAATGCTCCCCCAAGTGTCTGTGCGAACAATCCATGGAAATAGGATCACTACACCAAAAAGATGGAATAGAACATAGTACGCTGAAGGAATAAGCGATCAGCAAATCGTACACGAAGAGTAAGGAGCTGGTGGACTCACAGACAAGGACGACAGCTAAAGTTTTCAGAGAACGATATTCAATACCTCCAAGTTCCTCCCTTTGTTCCTCTGTCAGATTTACGAAAGCCGAGTTCCTTCCAATTGTTGGCTGCCAGCTGAGATATGGTGTAGCATGGTCAAGTTCCTTGGAACCCCGCCGTCTAAGACTTGAGAATGTCCCGGTTCGAGTTCTTGTACGTGCAGAATAAGGCTCTCTCTCATCATTTCCGTCTTCCTCTAAATTCTCCAGTGTGCCGCTCTTTCGAGCAGACGGGTTAGAGAGGGCGCCCGTGTTTGTCCGAAGATGAGGACGCTCAGGTTCGTCGATAGTGACGTTGCGTGTAATCGTATTACCATTCGGCCCTCCCTCTCCATCTATAGGGCTGGTAGCCTGATGGGTCAATTGCCCACCGTCGCTTCCTTCGTCTAGGGGCTCTGGTACCCTGCCACGTTCAACATCGCGTGGACTGGGTATTCGCAACGCTCCTTTATCCCTCGGATTTCTCTGATTCTCAAGAAAAGCGATGTGTTCTTCTGGGTTCAAACGTTGTGGTAGTCTTGGTGGGGCCACATGATTGTCAGTGTTATTAATTTCGTCTGTGAAAGTAATCTCGCGACGAAATGTAACCGGCTGCGGAGGTGGTAAGTTGCTGGCGTGTCCGACGTTTTCGGTGTTTTCCCCATGGCTCGTAGACGAATCTGTGCGAATTTCACGGGTCAGGTCCTCAGCAGGATCGGGCTTCTCTGCGTTGCTCTTCCCCGCTAGGTACACTTCGTCCCCATTGCGCATGACCACGATACTCCGACCGCGGACGCTCTTCTCGGCGAGTCCAGCAATGGATTGGTCGTTGGCCTCTGTCCTGGTCCGAGATCGGGTGCGGCGCCAATTGCGTGCCTCGCCCACAATGTGCTGAAACCGACGCTCGAACCAATATAGACGTAAGAATACCACGAAGGTGTTGATGAAGATGGGCGTGCAGATCATAGCTATTAAATAGAAAACCACCTGTATTGCTTGTTAGAAGTTGACAGACCATGGATGTAACGATCGACGCACCTGCTGATATGTACTGAGGTCATTGATATTTACACTGGTGCAATGTCAGTATTTGCAACTGTTGATGTAGATCAAATAACGTGCGTATTGAGACCACTTTGGGTGGCCGATCCGCTAGCGAAGAAAAGGGCATCGATGTAACTGAGTCCACCTGCGGGGTATAGTAGGATCGATCCGATGATCGTAATAGACAGTATATACAAATCTGTGACCGGGTCATTAGCGCCAAAATTTATCACACTCCACACCAAAGTAAATGAGACGTACAATGTAGGGTAATGAAGTTGAGATGACGCTTTTTGAAGGGCGAGCCCGGGTTACGAGCCTTCAGCCATTTCCACGACTCTATCATGGGACTGAACATGATGACCACGCTGTTCTTCTGCTGGCCAAGAGCCCTTAAACTTGAAGAGCAAGCAATGCTTCGTCAGGAGGAATGTGGGGCAGGGTAAGAGCTGGATAGAGACAATGGAGGAAATGAAGATGTTTTTCAGAGAACGAGGGGAGGGTGGCAATGATTATAGTCGGAGCTTCATGCGGGTTGCGATCGCATCTCGCCACTCCAGGAACCGGTGGAGGAGCATGGCTTTCAGTTATCTTTAAGAGAGTCAAGAGTTCGTCACAGCTTTATGGCAGAAGAACGAGACCAATGGGTACACGGAAATCAGAGTTTCTGTCAGAGGAGACCCACAACTTGGCGTGGGAAAGCGAGGAAATCAAGCTTCTGCCCGTTGCAGGCTGGTCGATAGCTAGACCTACCTAAGATAGTGCCAAGAAGTGGCGCTAAAGGCGGCTATTGAGAACCATAATGCGGGGCTTGCTTCTGGAATTCTAGAAGACCTAACGATATCAGAAAAGCACGGTACATCGTATTTGGATGGTTCGATGGTTGTAAGCAGTCGAACGCACATGGAACAGTCGGCGAGGAGCGTTGAGGTCGCTAATTGTGCACTTAAAACACTCGGAGAACGCTCCAATTTGGGCAGGCCTGTGTGCAACTATAGTTTCACACCGTAAAGTGGAACACTTTGAGATCCTTCTTTCGGAGCACTGAAATCAAAAGAACCATGCCAATCCATTCTAGTCGGCGACACGACGGGTGCGAAGTACTCTGCAGTCCATGGCCTGACGTCTGGCCCTATTACCTTCCCATGCGTCCCCATGAATCTTCGGAACTAAAGAGCTAGTAGTATCTCACCCCCCAATGTCCCCATACAAAGAACATGGCGTCTTTGTTACACTCCTCACATTGACATGTCGATGGGATTCATATGATGTTATGAGTCGCGGATAAAGTAAGCTCCTTCCTTGTAATCGCTAAGCGCACTCTGGTCTTGACTGGTGCCATTCTCTGAGCCCCTTCAGCCGTCACCCGAGGACTTCTAAATGTTGTGCAAGGTGTAGAGAATTTTCCTGGTTGCCTTATGTGTATAGTCAGCGCCTCGAGGTCTGCAATTGGACCTGTACATATGACTTGTATCTTCTGTGTCTGTAGCGCTACATTAGCCTGTCCTATGCCATGTGCAGAGTCCGATTCGGGTTGACTGATGTCCACTTCGAAGAGCTGCAGCCCACCCTCCCAAGGAGAGCTTATTACCGTGCATCGGTCGCTGCCGTTCCAGGCTCCGGAGACAGGAGATTGGGTCCTCTAATTCCAATATTCGTCGATAAGAAGCCAGATGCAGCGATCAAGGAGATGGTCGTGTCTGAACCCTCTCCACCAAAGGGGGAAGCTGCAAGTCATCTAGATTGGCATATTGATAACAAGAGAAAGAGAAGCAAGCGCAAGGATAGCACTAACGCGACAAGCTCGAAAGGTTTAGCATTATCATCACAGTCATCGACCTCCTCATCACCCCCTGGTGACGGAGCCCACAATAGTCGCTTGGCTAAACCTGCAAAGAAAAACAATCCGGCCTCTGCCTTCGCCAATTGTACGAATAAATCACGTCCGGCAGCACCCGTACAACAGATGCACAGTCAGAAAAAGCCATCAGCAGCTGCACTCTTAGAGTCGTCAAGGAAAGCTCCACCAGCTAAGAGGGTTAGGTTCGCCATGGACTTGAAGACCGCCGGCCCCCGCAGCTTTCCTCTATATGCTGCAGATGATTCTTCCGAAACTCACTCCTCACAGGAGTCTATGATTGATCCTGGACCTTTTCCTCCGTATCCAATCGGGGGTTTTGGTTGTCCACGTCCTACCAGATTAGCAGTGAGTCCTTGCACTGGACCTTCTACTGGACTAGTCGCCGGACCGAAATGTGGACCAGAATATGGACAGACAATGGGACAAAACGTTGGATCCATGACTGAGCTGTTAACTAAATCACCAGCTCCCCCAACAAAGGCACAGTCAACCCAGACCCCTCAAGAATGGTCTCCTGTATTGTCACGCAAATCGTCGAACGCGTCCTTGAGTGAGACACCAGATGTATACTCTGGATCCTATCGTGCTCTAGACGCCCCTCGTCCTTACCAGGAAAAGAAAGTGCCAAACCCAATATTTTCAGCAAAGTCAAAGTCAGACCATTTCAATTCAAAATCGGATAATTTCAATGCTTTCAAGTCCGCGCAGATTATTGAAAGCGGTAAGCCACGTCAACAGCAGAATGTCCAATACAAAGGCACAGGTACCGAAGCTTCAGCATTGAGTTCAAAGAGCAAGGCAGAAGAGGAAACAGAGGTAGACACGGAAGAGGAGTCAGTGAGCAAGAGTGAGAGCGAGACCGAAGATGGAGTGGAGACAGACAGCGACGAAGGTTCTCAGCTGGTAGCACAGGCTGTCTTGTTGACTCGCACGAACGGCGCATTATCAGTTCGTCCGAGCAAGGAGTCCCGTTTCGCAAAGCTACGTCCGGCAAAGAAGCTTCCTAAGTCAATCTTGAAGGCTGGCTCAAAGCTCTTTGGTACCAAAGGGAAAGCGCGAGAGAAGGCAAAATCAAAGGTTGCTAGGTCTCCATCTGTCAGCGCTATCGACGAGGAATATGAGTCGAATTAGAGCTCGAAGAGACCCTTCGAAGAATTTTGAGTCCACAGGAGCTCCCGTTCTGTAATCACTAAGGCAAGTGCATCTGCTCAGGCTTTCACTTTGTCAATAGTCTAATGATGATCTAGGTTTCATCGAATCCCTACCGCGCCCATTGGCGTGACTATGGTTTCCTTTCTGTGGACACTCTGCCTTCATGTGGCCCTTCTTACCACAAGCGAAGCATTCTCCATTACCCTTGGGTTGGCTTGCCCCACGCGCTCCTGATATGGATGATAACCTGTTCAGCTTTACCTCCTTTTTCCTCCGCTCCTCGGCAAGGCGCGCTAACTCGGCCTTTTCAGCTCTTCGCTGCTGTTTCCTCTCGGACCTCTCGACTTTAACATGTTTCGTAGCTACTTCTTTAGCTGCGCGGATCAGTTCTCTGGTTCCAGCAGGATCGTCGCTATCATCATTACCATCCTCCTCTTCCTTGCTAGCTTCGGTATCTTCATCGCCGGATGTGAAGGAATCTTCAGATGTACCGTTCTGGCGCGCCTAATGACGAACAATACTCGTCAGTCTTCAAGCATAACGGCTAGGTTCATGAAATCAATCAAGGAAATATAGATGGTCAGAGAATATACCTCCAGCTCCTTGTTGAACCTTCCAAAGCTCCTCCTTCCTACCGAAGCCGGCTTCCAAGCATCCTGATCAATATCCGAGTACCCAGCTTTAGCCACTCGTAAGCCAGCTGTCGCTACTTCTGCCACCTTGCCCATTGTGCTCAAGACCCATTTCGTCTCCCCAGCCTCCTCAGCTAGTCTCTCAAGAGCCTTCTGCCTTTTCTGCTCCTCCTCGTCCAATACCGATTTTATAACTTGAAGTTCTGAAGGCGGCATAGCTGTAGAGAAGGCATTGGAGGTTTTTTGGCGTTTGGAAGGGGGTAATTCTTGGTGTAGGGACTGCAATTGAGGCGTGGATGGTGGCGCTGAAGCTGCTGCACGTTGCATGAACTATATAGATCAGATCCTATACATCTCTGTATCGCTGTTCATGCGTAGAAGCTGAGAATTACCTTCATGGTCATTAATCGGGACGACATTGCTTTCGCAGGTCGTGACTGCGGCGTGGAATCAGACATATCGGGCAGATTAATTTGATTGGCTTCGTCAGTTGTTAGACAGGCTGTCCGTTCTGTTAGCAAATAAGAGCATAGTAAAGTGACTTGTTTTATGATTCCGTTGAACGCGTAGTTATCCAAACCTTTATGGTTATTAACCGAAGATAAGCCGAGCGGTGGCCCCCCAATTGAAGCTTCGACCCAAGACGACTACTACTACTTCGTCCTTCATACGGTACCACACCGTACCAGATATCATGATGCTTACAACCTTTCGTACTCGTGCACCCCTTCTTGCGCCCCTCCTCTACCCTCGCCTCCTCACCTACCGATCATATGCGACCCGCGACAAGACCTCCGACCGTATACCCATCAACGACCCATCGCCCCCGGAGCCCGTCCAGAACGTATCCAACTCCAACGCCGTCCCTATCTCACCACAAGGTATGCGTGACTCGGACCGCCCATTGCAAGAAATGCCAGAAGACAGCGAACGCCAGCGGGTGATGCAAGCGCCCAATCGCAAGGAACCATGGAGTCGGAGTCAACAGCCGAGGGAGAGGGCTATGAGTGGACCGAGGTTTGAGCAGACTATAATGGAGTATCAGGTACGTCCTATTTAGGGAAACTTGGTCGAGGAAATCACAAGATGCAGGAAAGAGAGAGATCCTGAAAGTGGAAAGCCTGTAGAGCCAGAAATATGCAGTTGGCTGACAAGTGCTACGATTAGCCACAACCTGAAGCTGCCATTAGCCTCATTCACCAGCAGCCTGTAAGATGGACGAAAACGAGGACTGTCTCGTGTGATGGAGGAGGCGGACCGTTGGGTCATCCAAGGATCTTTATCAACGTCGATAAGCCACAGATCTGTTGGTGTACTTACTGTGGAATCCCTTTCGTGAGTGCTCCTTTCTGTAATGTACAACAGCCCTGGAACATATGCTGATCCTTTTTGAGGCACACGAACATCATCGGAAGCTCCTACAGAGCTTACCGTCTACTAGTTATCCTTTGGAGCCATTGGGACATCCAGCTGAGGTTCCAGAGTCACAGAGGGTCTCGGATGAGCCTTTTGGCCAGCGGTAATGTGGGTAGTGCTGACTGTGTACATACTCTATACCAAAGGCTCGGTTGCTATGTTTCTCCGATTCACACACCATACCTTATGATAAGGTGTGGCATTCTGGCCTCCAAGTTCTCTCAGCCCCTTTGCCGAGCCGTCGTCGTTCGACATTTCCACCCCCCTCCAACCAAGTCACCCAAGCCCCAATATACTTCTCCAGCTCCAACGCATCATCCTTCCTCTTCTGCCTGCCATTCTGCTTACCAAGCAACTCCCTCCTCTCCCTCCTCCACTCCTCAACCCTTATCTCGAATTCCGCCTTCTTTCCCCATCTCTCTAACGCAGCCTCCTGCACATGCTCCCTCGTTAACCATGGCATCGTCTCTCGAGGTCTCGTCTTAACGAACATAACATTGGCAGGCAACCACTCATCCACAAACCGCCGATAAATATCCCGCTGCACCATCCTTTTCCGGTCATTAGCCTTCAACTCGTCCCTTATCTACGCACAATTGGGGGTCAGCATACTCCTTACGGAAGTGCGGCAAGGTTATGAAACGTGTCTGGGGTATGCAGCCTTGGTTGTCGCTTCCGCAATAGGTCCTAATACTCAGACAATGATCCCAGTCGGAAAGACAACCCTGTGAGAAGTACATACATATGTTCCACCTCGAAAGAAGCGACAAGCGACTACGAATTCGTACATCACCTCAACGCTATCGAATGGTTGGGCATACACATCAGGGTCTAAGCCAAGGAAATCCAATACTTCCTCTGGCTGGCGAGTCATCAACAGCATCCCCCGCTTTCGATTTAATTCCTCGATCTCGGGAATGCGCAAGTGCAACCCTGCATCATTAGCCGTCAGCCCAAATGGCCGGATCGTCGTGCCTAGCAGATTCCATAAATCGCCGTGAGATTGGTGGAAGAGTTGCCAGCGGAAGGTTCCAGGTGGACAGAGGTGGACATCGACTTGGACGTAGGCGTCTGAGCGGCTTGGGTACGGAAGAGCGAAGGAGGTTGTGTGTGAGCCGGAGGTTGTGAATGTTCTTACAGCGGACAGATTCTTGGCGATGATCTGCGTGGAAGGTGGTTTAGAGCTGGATTTAGGCCGGGAGACGAGGATGTCGATATCGCCGTAGGAAGTCTTGGATGGAGCTTCGGTTGGTGTTGCTACTTCTTCGTAGAGGGGAAAGAGCAGACACAGACAGTTATCTCGTAGGCTGTGGTAGAGTTCTGGGGGCATTCGGGGGGTGTCTAGTGGGGTCAGGCCGGAGGTGAAAGCTTTGCCGCCCATGGTTGAGTTTTGCCCATGTCACTTTTCAATCCGAAGCCGCCAAGGCTGTACCAATTAGGGGGATCGGAGGTTTATCTTCAATTTTCCAGTACGGCGTCTGGTTCTAAAGGAAGATGCGAGACTGGAAAGTCCCTGCCTTGCACCTGCCGGAACGCCTGAGTGACTCAACGGATGCCTAATCCTCTAGGGAGAGGACATCGAGAAGGGCCTTTGTTAACCTCCATTCTTATCAAAGAGATATTTGTTTTGTGGACTGAAGCATGTCTGTTATTTGTCTACTGACTGCCTATGTTACACGAATTGGCAGTTCGGTTTGGAGTCATTCATGGCCAATCCTTGAACCAGCTGTACGAGTTGAACCAACGTCATCAGCTCAGCACCCCAAATGCGTTACGGATTTCTCTTCCAATGCATTTCGAATGGAAAGGGAACATGTCCGAGCTGTTGCAGCCCCGAATGTCAGACACTGGCCTGCTCAGCATACGAAAGTCAAAGGCTTCGGCTGGAAGGCTACATAGCGAAGACATCGAAGCAGAAGAAGAGCTTGACAGGCTACTTCATCCACCGACATCGCGGTCGCCATAATCGCTAAACGTCGCTGGCAGGACAGAGGTCCCGGGCTATAAACCTGGTTGAAACTACTCCGTTTTGAGTTTCGACCTTGCCAGATCACATGGCGAAGATGGTTTCTCAATCTCTGGCAAGTGCCTGCCATCGGCTTCTGAATCCTCTATCAGTCCAGGTCTAGGTGACAAAACCAATTTAGCCGAGGTCTAATCTTCCAGCTCTGTCTTGAGCGCATTCCCCATGGTCGCAGTGCAAGTTCTTGTCGCATCAATGTTTAGGACCTTCAATCAAAGCTTCGGATCTTCGTTGGAGATGTCGGAACGTCCGGAGTTCCAGATGTGATGGACGTTGTAAACGGAAGAGCGAGTATCAGACTTGCAGTTGACACAAGCGGCGTTCAATAAAGTTCACTGGCGACAAGCCTCTTCAGAGTCAACGCTCTATGTATTCAACTTCAGTTTTAGACGTGCATCGCCACGTGTCTGTATCAGACCCAATTGTCGGGGGTCACGGGGCCTAGTCCGGCCATAGATGGTTGGATAGGGAAGAAGCGAAGAAGTATGCGTCGACGCTTGAACAGTGGGCGTAGGCCAGTTTGGGGAGTTGTCGGCTGCAGAACTGGGCAGTGTTGCCAGAAGGAGGTAGCTAGGTGAGAAGCGCACACACCGTAAAGGCGTGGTCTCTGCCTAGCAAGGTTAGCTTCCATGGTTGCATAAGACCGGTTTTGACAGCAGTCTAATGTGAAAATCAAACCCAGACAAGCTTTGTACACGCAGGCCAGACTGAGCTTCTGCATATCCGAGTGCATAACCGGGCAGGATATGCATGGTGAGATGTTGCGAATTTGGGTGCACATGATCAAAGATTATCTGGCGAACTCTTAGGTTGGCCTTGTTAGGATTTTGGTGATTCATTATGGCGGGTTGCCTACAGGATTCGGCCCTGGAAGTGAAATTGATCTATCATTGATTCCTTCTGGGTTGAATGGTCGAGATTCGATTGATATCACGCTATTGGTAAGGCCATTAGGCCAGCCAATGAGCTAATGTCCTTGCGATGATGATCGTGTGCAAATGCGATGGGCAAATGCGGTACTTAGGAGTTACCAAAACGTCAGTGAGAGCTTTGTGCGTCTGCAGATTTTGACAGGCCCTCGCACTAAGAACTGCACTTTCCCGAGAGATTAGAGAGGTGAGCCTGCGTGTGGTCCAACCGAGTTTTTCTGGCTTTCTGCTACTATAGGTGCGGTTAGTGTTGTAAAATGCAGCGGCAATGTATGTGCTTTGATGCAATGATCTGCTGTGCGTATCCTCGGGGCTATGGGCTGGGTAGCACGCAACCTTAAGCACTCGCTACCGTACTTCCATGGTACTTGCGGGCACGAATTCTCCGTGATGCAATTCTGTGGCACCAATTAGACATAGAGGCGAACGGTTGGAAATAGGTTCCGGTCTCAGCCTAGACCCGAAGTCGATCCTTTGGCTTTTTTTGCTGGTTTCGCACCAGGAGATGGGGTGTAACGTCACCCCATACACCACTCGCCTCTTGCGAGGCGCTTCTCAGGACTCACAACCACTGGACTTCTTCAGGGGCACAAAGCAGAGTTGCTTCCGCCGTCAGTGATCTTCATGATTGACTGCAGGTGCGCTAATACAATGTCTGGGGATAGAACACTGAGGAGCAAACGAGCATAGCGTTGGCGGAGTGTGTGGGGGTATGTTCAGGCAATACTAGCAAACAGAACTTGCAACAAAATGCATACGTAATAGAATGAGGAGATCGATTGTGCGCGCATGAGTAGGTAGATATCTTAACACACGCTCAGACATGCTTGCAGTGCAGCAAGGACTGTTTCAGGAGCTTGGAAATATCCACATTGTGTGAACTTCGGTGGGCGACTGTCTGACTTACAGTGAGCGAGCTGTCTGCGAGTCAGACAGCAGTACAACCCTGGCATATAAGCGCGCCCGTCCCACGTGGCTGCTTGTCATGAGAGGGAAGGAAGGGGGGCCGGGTGGGCGAGGAAGATGTTGTTTGATAGGTAGTGGGCGATGAGTGACCCGTTCAGTTGTGTTGTAATGGCTGGTATTTGATCAATTAGATGATCTGCATGATCGAGATACGAGGTTCAGCGGCATTGGCAGACTAGTCGAAGAAGATGATGCTAAGTTGTTAGTCCCGGCACTGTTGGACATCGGTATCTGGATGATTTGACAAAGCGCATGAGGAGGGGGAGTCAGAGATAAGCGAGGCAAAGCAAACCGAGATTTGGAAGAAGTCAAGCGTGAGTGACGTGCACAAGCCTACCAAAAGTGCGGAGTCTGGGGACTGGGGTTTGATGCTATGCTATGTAGGGAAAAGGTCCAATGGCACCTCGGGGGCATGGGAGATGCATGATAGGTAAGCCCTGGTATCTGAGGCTTCGTTTGCGGGCATGCTCGCACGTAACGCCCAACACTAACCAGTTCTGAGTGGCCACGCTGGCAACCGGCGGGCCATGTCATAGATATGTAGTATGCAGTAATACAAGGGAGTGGGGACGAAAGTGTTGAGAGGGAGCACGTCTTGGCAGGATGTCCCACGAATGAGCAGGGGGATCTGCCTCTAGTGCCCCTAGTACTTGCTAGGGACTTTGAAAGAGGCGTTGGAGCATTGGACTAGCCGCTGCACGCTGCTCTTTTCCCGACGCCGATCCATTTAGTCTGCTGTGGAGGGCAGTGACGAGTGTCGGGATCTGATAATCCGATCATGCACCTTCTCCTGCCGTCGATTATTATTACCGCTTGCAGTGCCACTTTCATGCACTTTCTTGCACCTCTGCCACCTGCCATTGGCTCGACTGACTTCGCTCTCTATCGATAATACAACACTTTTCGCCCCCCGCTCCCTCATCGATACCATGATATACTCTGTCCCGCGCCGATCCACCGTGTAGGCCGCTGGCTAATCCGCTGATAAGGTAGCCAAAGGGGAGGTGGCAGCGCTAGACAAACGCCGCCAGAGCAGCCAGAGCCTGACTCTCGCGAAAAATTGCAATATTCAAATTGCGAATTTGTACTAGCTACCGGTTCTGCATGAAGTAGTCTCTCCTGCGAGTGATGCAAAACCTGCACTATGATACCCGATTACCTGGTACCTTGCACGGAGACTTTGCAACGGCTCGACACTCCTTTCCCTGCCCATATCCCTCCAATATCACTGTTCATCCTCTCACCCTTCCCTCCCAACCCGGTTGCCCTGATCTGGCAGCGTTGTGAGGACCTCTTATCTCCGCTTGCCTCATTCGTCTTCGACTCTGCTTGGCAGCAAATCCTTCCTGAAGATCCATGCCTCATTCCCTCGCGATAAGTGCCGGCCTGGAAGTCTTGTAAGGCTTTGATGGCTTCAGGCTAGCACTGCAGACCTATCCCTAAGTCAAGTCCGTTGAGGAAGGATCAGACGAGCTCCACCACGCTCAATGGCTCGAGAGCCAGCACTATCCAGCTCCCGCTCGACTTGACGATCACGCGGCTTTGCAGTTGCGAAATAGTGCCCACCAATCAAAAGGGACGTGTGTTTCCCCTACCTTGCAAGTAGATGTCCGCTAGGATGATCGTGAGGATTGAGTAAGCAGCAGCCCATTCCTACTTTAGCTGTCTTTCTTCTCCGATGAACCTATGTCACGAACCTATATCGGACCCTTTGGTAGAATTCTACCGGTCCCGGAAAACAGCGAACCTGAGCGGCCTCAATTTCCCATTGACGAAACCCGAACCAACATGACCACATATCAGCTTCCTCCCCCCGATCGACTCCAATTTGGCAGTGACACCACACCAGGCTTCACGGAGCCGCTCAGATACAACACCATCAGCCAGTCAAGGAGGGTCATCGAGCCAACCAATACCATGTACCGTGAGCGTACTGGCCAGCCACATCGACAGCATCTTCCGTCTCTCAGTTCATTGCTGACTCCAACATCTCACCCGGGTCTTCCAACGTCATCCTATCCACATGAATCAAGCCCAAGCACTCCAGATTGGCAGTCCACCTTGTCCGCAGATCACCGAAGTCTAGTGTCTGCCCAAGTTGCGCAGAATCCTTCATATTCCTACCATGCAGCCTTCTCACAGTCCCAACCACCGGTTCATTCCCAACCTGTAGCAAACATCGTTCCTCGAAGGGACGAATATCAGACGAGCCCCAGTACGCAAGGTTATTCTTCCTCTTACGCTTCACATCAAGGTCCTGGTGTACCACTTTATACGACATTTGCAGAACAGACGCCCCATCTGCCGTACCCTTCACACTCTCAACACAATGCACCGCCGAATGTTCCTCAATCTCAACAAGCCAATTCCTCAAACATCGTGCATCCTCATCAGATGCTGTCAGCCAGTGCGACTCACCCGCACTCGATGCTCCCAGCGAATACCCCTGCCCAGTATTATCCGCAGTATACCGGTGGTGTCGACATGACGTCCAACCTTCCTTTGGACTCCGAACAAAGCGAGCAGTCTTCGGCAAGCAATGTCAAACCGTTACCTCGCCTTATTGGCGAGACGGATGTTCCTGGTGAGGGTCCGAGCTGGATCTATGAGGACGGTACGACTTGCAAGAAGATAATAGATGGGGAGCCGGTCAATGCACAGTGGGGTGTGACAAAGGCAGGCAAACCTCGCAAGCGTCTCGCAATTGCCTGTACAACGTGTCGAGAAAAGAAGATCAAGTGTGACCCTGCCGAGCCTAGATGCCTTCAATGTGAGAAGGTTGGCAGGGAGTGCAGATTCACCACAGCGTAAGCTTCGTCATCCCTGGCCTCATCCTCTCATCTCTCATCTCTCCTTATGGAACGCTTCCTGGTCTGGTCAACGCTCAGCCCCTCCACGTTGCCTACAGACAACATTTCCATGCCTGCACTTCCTTTATTGAATTTCTCTCATTTGATGTACTAAACTTTTTCAGCTTTCGCAATAATTGTGATACTTCAGATTCACCTTCTCACGATGACCAGGCGCATAGTCCACCCGTAACGACCAAGGCAGATACCTCGAGTTACACAATGCTGCCTTTGCTGTCAGCCTCTTCGAGCATAGAACATCAGCCTGGACTCAAATGCCGAAGCCATTCGCTTGAGGTTTACCCTGCAAATAATGCGTCGAGGATGGATACGAAGGCAGGTCGCAATTCAGTACCACCAATCAAGATGCTGCCATAGAGTCTATCAGAGCAGACTCTTCCGAAGGAAGAATGCAAAATCTATCCCTCCAATGGTGGAGATATAATATCTCATCAAGCCTGGCTTCTATATTATCTCTACTTTCTGAGGAAAGATCGAAAAAGGCTTGTCTCATTCCATCGCTCGCAGCAACGACCCTTATGTAGTTCAGCTTAAATGATTCACGGCATCGGACCTGTACCTCATCTCAACGTTGTGTCTCCCTGGTATCCTTTGCCTTCATAACAGTTAGTTCTTGCTGTAGTCCCAATATGCGACGACTGAAGCGGCTGACGTTCAGATGACTGTATTACAGTGCTCGCTACTGAGGTCGTCTTCTTACCTAAGTCAGAGCGACAACTTGAATGATCTTTGTTCGCCAAGGTTGCTGCACATCATACGAACAACAGACATGAAGGTCCAACACACAGTTCGTTCACCGTTGGCTATCATTTGTGCTGCGTCGGTGCTCGTTGTACAGCACACAGACGGTCGAGGCTCTTGCGACAGAGTGATTCGAGTTGCGTCCAGCCTGAGCATAATTCAGGCCAGCGATTGCCAGGCCACGGGGCGAAGGGCAAGATTTGAGCATGGACTCAACAGGCAGACGCTTCGAGCATGCCGTCGCAAGACCTCATGATTGACGGATGTTAGTCCTCGTATCTGTCATACTTAACGAAACAATACTCACGCTGTTACAGGGTACCAGCGCCTCCTATCCTAGTATTAACTGCAGACTCCCGAGCGAAGACACCTTTGAGTATGCTTTCCTTACGATCACAACAGCTTCTGAAGACAAAAGATCCTAGGAAAGCCATCAATCCGACAATGAAATCATTGACTGAGGACTTTCTCAGGGCCGCAAGCATTTGTGTCTGGAAGGGATGGTCCTCTTCGCGCTGACTTGGGCGGTGTGGGGCGATTCCAAGACCCATGTCTGCCAATCGGCCTATCAGTCCACCGAATATGATCCCGCCAAGTTCCACCCTTCTCACACCTTCACTCGACCGAGAGCCTTCTTTGGGAAATGAGCATGCCATCTAGCCTGATGTGCATAAATCTGGATATCGACGCTTGTGTCTCAACAACACCGTCCATACACCCGTCATTGTGCGGATTACAAATCATGCCACACTTATACAGTCGAATCGTGACGTTCGTCGCACTCATCTCATAACCGCTACTATCGCTCACGATGTCGACCAAGCCCTCAGTCAGGCTCGGCAAGTGCATTCATAATTTGACAACCCTCTCTACCATTAGCCATGGATTCTCGCGCTTTTACTCATCGCAATGTTACACAAACCTATCTACTCATCCTTAGCCGATAAGAATCCCCATTGGCTAAGCAATTATTGCCCCTATCCACACTGTGGCATCGGCGGCCTGTTCGGGGACTCTTTGGAGGATGTGTTGTTGACGCAAGCTGGTGTGTCGTAGTACTCGAGAAGCTGGTTCGCCTCCAGAGCTACCTCGACAACGTTCTCAAATCTCACGGAATCTTTGGAATGCAAAGGTGCTTGGGATAACAACGCCAGGAAATGACACTCCCCTGGGGTGCGAAAGTTGATGTTGGACGAGATGCTCTATACAGCCGTAACAATTCGATGCGAATGAGTGTATCCTGTGGTGTAAAATGAAGTTGCGGTAAGACGAGATTCTAGCTATAGCAGGATTGATGGTTTTGGTACAAGAGCGGCATCAGTCCCCTACTCGAAAAGGGACCGTTACTTCAGAAGTCAGATGTTCCGTACATAGGAACTGTGACCATTTGACCAAGCTTGTAAGGTCACTGACATGTTCGAAGGACGAGCTTAGGACAAACAAATGAGCCGAAAAAGCAATGAGTATGAGACTTCATTCTATAATTTGTATGCTTAAGGTAGTACGATATAACGTTCCAGATGGGGTGGTATAGCACGCAGCAGATTTTTCTCCGATAGCCATTTCCGTGAGAAAAGCCTGTCTGCATATCTATAGGCGCCATCACATAATATGGTAACCACCGTATTACCTGGGCCCAGTTTCTCGGCCACCTCTTTCGCAGCCACGACATTCAAGCATGAGCTTGCGCCCAGATACAACCCCTCCTCATCCAGACACCGGTATACCATCTCTATGCTCTTCTCGTCACTAATGTGTAATGCGCCATCTACAAGGTCGATATCTGCCTTTAGGTTATCGGTCACTCGGCCCTGCCCAATACCTTCTGTGATGCTTGAGCCCGTCCGTTCCTCCAATTTACCTCCGCTTATAATGTAGGCATGTAGCACGCTGCCTGGTGGATCTGCAAGATACGTTTTCACTCTCCCGTCCGAGGCATCTTTAAGGTATCTCGTGACCCCAGCTAAGGTGCCGCCTGTGCCTGTGGAGCAGGTAAAGGCGTCAATCTTCCCATCGGTCTGGTACCATATCTCCGGGCCTGTCGTCTCAATGTGTGCTCTCCTGTTCGCAATGTTATCGAATTGATCTGTCCAGACCGCATTATCCATCCGCTCCGCATGTCGTTTGGCTTGGTGATTGTAGTTCTCCGGGTTTTCATACGCTACGGCTGGTACAGGGAAGACCTCTGCTCCCAACAATCGTAGGAGATCCACCTTCGCTTGCGATTGCGTATTTGGCATGTATATTACCAATTGGTATCCCTTTGACCGACAGACATGAGCAAGACCAATTCCTGTATTCCCGGCTGTGCCTTCGACCACCGTTGCGCCTGGTCTCAGCAAACCTTTCTCTTCAGCGTCTTTGATCACGTAGAGCGCGGCTCGGTCTTTGACGCTGCCTCCGGGGTTTTGGAACTCGGCTTTGCCCAAAATTTCGCAACCGGTTTCATCGGATAGACGTTTCAGGCGGATGAGGGGGGTGTTGCCGATTGCTGTGACATGTTCAGTAAGAGGGATTTCAAGCCTTACTCCGGGATGTCCGCACCTCCGACGAAGCCATTCACAGGACGCTGTGCTTTGGCTAATTGTACTCCGTACTGATTGGCCATGTCTATTTTAGTTGCTAGCTCCGCTGCTTTATACGCTGTTGTAGTAAATCGGCGCAGGGTTTTCCTGAGCATTCTCGAAGATATGCAAGAACAGGGTGTGGCCCGATGTAGAATCCCGATTGGCCTTGGGTAAAAGTTGATGTTCCAGAACTTTGCACCAAGAAGCCGAGGCCAATGGCGATGTATGACGCAAGAAAAGTGCCAAGCAAATCGCGCTTCGGCTGCCGCTCGTCTGCGTAAACAAACATCAAGGTCTCAGCTTTCTGGTATTGACACATTCATCTCTGGCCCAACAAAGAACTGAGACTAATCAAAAATGCCGGGGAGAGTATCAACGCGTACTCCTACGGCGTCGCACATCTCACGCAAATCATCTACCCTGACATTGAGCTCGCGCAGATCCACAACTTCTCCAACTATAGCCGTTCCGCAGGAAGGACCTGAATCTACACTACGCACCCAGATATGCAGCATCTTCAGGGACGCACAGAAAACTACAGCTGGACATCGGAAACTCGTCGTAGGCTTGAGAAAGATCCAGGAGTCTTGCTGCTATGGGTCCACCAAACCCGGAAAAGAAGGTCGCGAACAATTCGACGAGGATGATTTTAATGTAGAAATTGTGCGATGTGTAATCAGATTGATGAGTGTGAAGAAGAGCGAGAGCGTGGGTGACCGCATAGTTCGGTTCCTGGGGTTCTTCTTACGCCATGCCAGCGACAAGGGTAGCGAAATAACGCTTTTTCTGAGTACATTCGTATGGTAGCTGACACGATATAGATGCAGCATTGGTGCCAGAGTCCGACATCGATGAGACTGGATCGTTCCCAGAAACTGCGAGTACACGCCTTACATCACATATCCTCTCTATTCTGCTACAACTCTTGGGTTCAAAGGAAAAGACTGTTCGGTACCGTTCAACCCAGCTCGTCGCACACGTGATCAATTCGCTGGATTCTATAGATGACGAATACTACCATCTACTCAAGATGGGACTTCTAAAACGTATCAGGGATAAGGAGCCTATGATTCGAGTTCAGGCTGTCTTAGGTTTGGGAAGGCTGGCTGGGAATCAAGACGACGGAGACCAGGAGAACGAGAATAGCGATGACGACGATGTTAGCGGACTGTTGGAGAAGCTGCTCGACGCCCTCCAGAATGATCCAAGCGCAGATGTTCGCCGCTCACTTCTGCTAAATTTGCCTTTGACGGCTAGCACTTTGCCATACCTCCTAGAACGTGCCAGAGATGTGGATGCTGCGACCAGGAGAGCCCTGTATTCCCGTCTATTACCCGCATTAGGAGACTTTCGCCATCTATCTTTATCCATGAGAGAGAAACTGCTCCGTTGGGGACTTCGTGACCGTGACGAAAACGTTCGCAAAGCTACTGCGAGACTGTTTCGAGAGCGATGGATTGAGGACTGCGCTGGAGCACGGGCAAATCAAGAATCTGGTGCTCTTTTAGAAGCTGCACCGCCGAGCATTGATGGCTTACTCGAGCTCCTCGAGCGTATCGATGTTGTCAATTCCGGCGTTGAAGAGGGCATAGCTTCAAAGGCCATGCACGACTTCTGGGATGGGCGACCCGACTACGTGGAAGCTGTCAGCTTTGCCGACCCATTTTGGGACCATCTAAGTCCAGAGAGTGCTTTCATGGCGAGGTCATTCAATGATTATTGTCGCCAGCAAGCCAATGACAAGTACGAAACGCTGGTCGAAGAAAAGATGCCCGAAGTGATGAAACTCGCGTTCTTCTTGCAAAGGTATATCAACAATCTGGTTGATGTACTATGTCGTAACTCGGAGAGATGTGAGGGCGACGAGGAAGAAGACACGGTCGAGCAGGAATTCATTGTGGAGCAGCTACTTCACATCGCAAAGACGCTGGACTATAGTGACGAGGTCGGTAGAAGGAAGATGTTCGCATTATTGCGGGAGACCCTCTCGAAATCTGAACTACCAGATGAAACCACCAAGCTCGTCGTTGATGTGCTCCGAGACGTGTGTGGCGCAGAAGCTGCAGGGGAGAGAGAATTCTGTGGCGTGGTACTCGAAGCAATTGCCGAAGTACACGATGCTATCACGTTAGATGAGCCTGCACCGAACAATGAGGATGAAAGCTTCCATTCGGCGCGTACAGAAATTAGCGACACCACCCCCACGAAGGCAAAAGGACCTCGGGATACAGCCGGCAACGAAGAAGCAGAAGAAGAAGAAGACAGAGCCAAAGCTATCAGAGAGATCACGATCAACATGAAATGTCTGCATATAGCACAATGCATGTTACAGAATGTTGAGGGCACCCTCCAACAGAACGTGCATCTAGTGACGATGCTCAACAATCTGGTCGTACCAGCTGTCCGAAGTCACGAGGCCCCTATTCGGGAAAGGGGTCTCCTCTGCCTAGGACTCTGTTGTCTTCTTGACAAGGTATAGAGTTCCCGAACTCAGAAATCGCCCGTAATTTGCTAACAGACTGAGTGACAGACGTTGGCTGACGAGAATTTGGTCCTCTTCCTCCACTGCTTCAAGAATGGTCACGATGCTCTGCAAATGACAGCTGTCCATATCCTTGCCGATATCCTGACAAGCCATCCAAGTCTGCTTGCCTTAAAGGACGCTGAGAGTGCTGACGTAGCAGCGCTGCAGAAATCAATCTTCAAGATATTCTCTAAGGGCATGAAAGCAGAACATGCGCCTGAAGTGCAGTCAGCAGCTACTACTGCACTCTGCAAATTGATGCTTACTTCTGTGATCCAAGACGAAGACCTTCTTAAGCAGGCGGTGATCTGCTACTTTGATCCGGCGACAAAGGAGAATGCGGGTGTGAGACAAGCTCTAAGCTACTTCCTGCCTGTATACTGCCACAGCCGGAGAGAGAACATGGAAAAGATGGCACGTGTGGCGGGTAGCGTCATGCATGCACTTGTCGATCTGGCTGAAGAGCTCGATGAAGGAGAGGAGATGGTGGGAACCAGTTTGGTAGGGAATATGCTGGTGGACTGGACGGACGCCAGAAAGCTCGTAGTCCAGGACGAAGCCACTATTAGCTGGGATGAAGCTGGGAAGAAGGAAGTCAAATCAGTCAACGGCGACATTCATTTGGACCTCGCAGAAAGCCTTCTGGAAAATGCGATGAATCACGGCTGTTCAAGTAAGCTGTTCGCTATCTTGCAGCTCATGGGGCGCTAACGATAGTCATAGGAGAAGACAAGAAAGCATCTATCGCCATGCTCGGCAAGCTGTACATAACGGCCAACTCGAATACAGAAAAACTCAAGAAGGCAACAGAACTTGTCATCGAAGCCATTGACCATAAAATCGCTACTGATGCAGCATCTCGAAATAATCTCAACAAGCTACACTTGGCATTGAGCAAAGCCATGGGCGAATCCGGAAAGTCTAAAAAGGGCATAGAGGACACCCTAGCCCCTCTCGAAGGTGGGCGGACAATGATCGAAGCACAGGGAGCGGAAGAAACTATTCTGGCCAATGAGAATGATGTCAAGATGGAGAGTGTAGAGGACGAGGGAGGTACAGAAGCAAAGGATTCGTTGTTGGATGAGCTATTGACTGATGAGGAGGACTTATGATTGCTGTGTTGATTTTGCATTGGAGTATTCTCGCATGAGCTGGCATAAGCGCGTAGTTTGCTTCATATTCAAGACATCGAGGCTGGATATGTTCCGTAGCGCGCAATGGGCTCGCAGGTAATTGTGTAAGATTGGGAGAATTATAGTTGATGCTGAAAATGTATGGGCGTTCAACTCTAGCGGCACTCACTGCCATCGTCCTATGAGTATATTGCAAGATCTCGGCGCTCGAGCTCCGTTGATGTTGTGCGTCCAGATACTTCTTCTGATCATCACTAACCACGATTCAACCATTTGAACGAGCAGAACATTGCTCGGATGGCCCAGAACCCATTGCCCTGTCTTCTTGCACTTCCTCCATTGGGTCATTACCCACTCCCAGCTCCCCATCTCCGTTCTCACCACCCTTGCTTTCACTATTCCCATCCTTCGTCCCTGCCTCCCCCTCCCTCACAGGCTTCCTCTTGATGTCTTGATATGTCTTGCTGTCAATATACCCATAACGCATCATATCAATATAACACTCCTGCAGTCCCAATCGTCGCCTAATCCCTTCCTTCATAACCAGCTCGCAAATCCCTACAAACCGATTCTTCCTCCCAACCTCTCCCCACCCTTCCCACGACAATCTTCCCACCTCCGCCGCTGGAACCCCAAGCATGGTCTTGCACGACTGCCTAGGTGGGCGGTAGTTGTATCGTATAACCATCTTAAGCATATCGAGCTGAGTCCGCATTTCCTCCCTCCGCAACACCTTCGCCAGTGTTGACAACGAGCGCTGAGCCAGCAGCATCTTACGCAGTCCCGTCTCCCCCCCGTTGCCGACCCTGGGGTGCGTCAGGCGCATATCGAGTTTGAGAAAGAACATGGTGGCCAAGTATAGATCCTCGTCCTGCCAAAAGCTCTCATTATGCATGATACCGATCCTCCTGGCATTGTCAGAGATATCGAGCGTGAACCAGATCTTCTTGATGGTCTCACCGACTCGTTTCGGGAACCGGTGACCCTCGAGCTCGAGGGAGTGGAGTATGTCATCTACGACCGCTTCGCGGAAGAGGATCATTCGGAGCCAGCGAAAGCTCGGTATAAAGCGGAGTTCGTTTGGTCTCGATTCGTTGACTCTCAACGCTGGATCACGCATACAAACACTTCTATAGCAGCGCCATATGAAAATTCTTCGAGATTCGTCCGCGCGAGCGGCCGCTTGGCCGATCATCATGGCGGTGAAACGCGCGTTGACCATGAGATGAAAGTCTTTGGAGATGGCGTAGAGAGAGATGAGGTCGTCGAGGTCGAAGGCTTTGGACACTTCGAGGATTAATTCGGGGTATTGGAGGAGGGCGTTGAAGACACTGGGGCGGTTGATACCTGTTTCGTAAGACGGCGGTGGGAGGTCGCCTGGGACAAGGGTCGTTGGAATCCTGGTCGGTGGTGGTGGTGGGAGTTCGGGCGCATCGGTGACGGCGTTGCTTGCGCGGCGGCCGTAGCAATCGCTCTGTGTGGAATGAAAGAGGACGGGTGGGCGGATGCACCGCGGATTGGCTGGTAGGGAGAATCTAGGAGCTGTAGGTGTCGAGCTGCGGCGTCGCCTGGGCGGTGTGTTGGAGGCTGGTGAGGCGTTCTGTTCGTCCTCCTTTGACGGCTGAGGTATTGTACCATCAACATTGGCGTTGGTATCGGTTGTACGAGGGGCCTGATCGACGGGATTGGGATTGAGGCGTGAATCCATCTTCCCAGTGGGTTGGCATACAGTGGTAGATGACTCAATGTGTTGCTGGCATCTTTGGGATGTACGATTGCTCAGGAGCGTCGGAGGTAAGAGAAGGGAAGTACATGTTGTGATGGCATGATCAGATAAGAGCGCCAGATAGATAGGATCAGAAGGGCCGTTGAGGGGAAGGGTAGATTGCGATGTTGAAAGTTAATGGTTGGTTGGATAAGAGTGGTTGTTAACAATAACATAGAACAATAGCAAGAGATTCACTCATCCTCATCATCAATAGGAAACGATGGCTAACACAGTGGTGGGACAACAGCCGAGAGTATTCACTCCATAATTCGATCAACAGGACCGGTGAGCTTTGGGTACCAACTTGGCGTTCAATGGCTTGCTAAGCCATATGCACGCAAGAGCAGTAGTGTTTTACAACAGTAATCAGAATACCACCAAATCTATACCTGTTGAACGGCAGACGCGGCGGGGATGCTATGCAAACAGATTTCCACCCATATCCCTAATGTCAAACCAGCACTTGGAATTGACTAGTGGATGAGCACCGTCAACCATGTTAAAATCTTTTCAATCAACCACTTTTTGACTCCATGCACATTTAACTTTGCCACGTAAAATGCTGTGTCGTCACCTTCTGTTCAAAAGATTCAGGAATTCATTTCTCGTGTTGGCGCTCGACCGCATGCAACCAAGCATGCAACTCGTCATCGTCGTTGCCGACGTCTTCTCTACACCCCTCATGACCATGCACAAATGACTTGACTCCATGACAACAGCCACGCCTTGAGGTTTCAAGACTTCAGTGACTGCCAGCGCCACTTGCTTCGTCAGCCGTTCTTGGACTTGTAGTCGACGAGAGAACATTTCTGCTAGGCGTGCCAACTTGGAGAGCCCAAGTACGCGTCCTGGGAAACATTAGTAGGACCATCGAGCGTTGGTGAATCTTGCTACGTACGATTGGGAATGTACCCAATATGCATCTGCCATCATCGTCAACATTTCGTGGCTCTTTGAAACGAGATAATCTCTGCGCATACCTTCCCAGTGAACGGCACCATGTGATGTTCACAGAGGGAGAAAACCTCAATGTCCTTTACAATGACCAGCTCATCATGGTCCTCATGAAACACAGCCCCATTAACCAAATCCCTTACATTCTCTTCATAGCCCTTGGTGAAAAACAGCATAGCCTTTGCATATCGTTCCGGCGTACCTCGGAGACCTTCTCTTCCTGGATCTTCGCCAATGCATTCTAGGATTGTGGTTATAGCGCCTTCGAGTTTTTGTAGCCGCTCTTCGGCCTGTTCTGGCGTCGCTTCCCTCCGTTCTCTTGTGCCGAGACCTATGACTCGTCAGCTAGATCCCCGGATTCTAAAGTATATATATCATAACTCACTTGGCCAACTCAAGCCATCAAAGTCGATAGGTGGGTTCAGGGTGTATGGACTGGCTGGACGACTTGTGGGGGCAGGTATAGAAAGTGGAGCCTCGTCTCTTGGATCCCTGGCTTCGACATCAAGGTTGGTGGAGCTTTCGGGTTCCTCATCTACATCATCGCTGTCATGTTTTCCATGCCCGTTCGTCTGCGGCCCATCTATTGTATCAAGGTCTATTGGTTGTCGTCTAGTATTTGATGATCTGATGGAAGCGGTGAGTCTGTCTCGCTCTTTTGCATTGATAGAAGTCCTTGCCAGAGGCGAGCTACCGTGTGAGACATGATTTATGCCATTCAATAGGTGTGAGGGTAAGGCCGCTTTGGGCCTCAAGGAAAAAGGTGCAGAATCCATTGCTATGTTATGAGGGAACTTTTTGTGCACACAAGCAGCGTCGGAGAATCGGATCTTGTACGGCAGCGCATGTCAGTTCTAACCATGAAGATTACTTTTACCTAGAACTACCGAATTGCTAACAACCGTGTCCGCAGTACATGGTCACCGGCTTCTTATCCTGGAATTATGGAATTATAGTATTGATTGAGTACTTTTAAACAGCGTTATTATTATCCAGAGAATCTAGTAGTAGAGCTTTACTGCGTAATCGAGGACTGACACCTCGTACATTTTGAGTTCGGGTGCAGGATCAGGCCGGCCCGGAGTACAGTACAGTACCGTATGGTTCTAGAGCGGACCCTAGATTTAGTCCTTATAACAGCTCTACCTTAGTCCTTAAGGGGGGGGGGGGCTCTAGTGGTAGGCTCTAGGGGCGCGCTGAGTTCCGTGCTCAAACTTGAAATATGATTGAAACTTTCGCTCTCAGGTACCGCCCTCGATCACGTGAGACAACTCTATCAAATCTTGTTGATTCAAACAGCGTTGGAACGTAGTCAATGAACTCTAGAAACTTAATCTATAGAGAAGTATCTCGACGTCCGGAGCTTTGGGGCAATGGCAAAAGTGCGCTGCTGTACCTTGGTCCTTGGATCGCGCTACCTAGACTTTGCTCGAACAATTTTCCGCAATATATCAACATTGACGTTCTCGACAACTCTAATAGACTCTGGCATTTACTTCAACTCGTTTATGCAGCGAATCTACACGACAGTGCCAGCGGAACGCATTGAGAGACTGTTGCCATATCAAAAGAGCCTAATGCTGAAGTTAAGTATGGTTTCAGACGGCCAAGCCACAAAGATCGCAAATATTTTCTATTCTGAACACTCAATCTGAAGCTAGATCTCCACATGTGCTTCCAAAAGGTCTGCTTTCCGAGATGTGCAGTGCTCCGATCGGCAAGACACAGAAGTACTAATCCCAGACCACAGCAATCTTCATGCTGATAAGGTCCGGTGCTGAAGACACCGCTTGCAGCGGTCTTAAAACATCTATATTTCTATCATTTGTATGAGTAGAGCCTCATGTTAGGCGAGAGAGGCCCAAAATGCTGTGAGCTCTTTCTTGGTAAGACGTTGCTGTCGCAACAATACCGGTATGAATAGCTTGAAAGCCTGCTTCAATGACATCTGTATCACCAGCTTGCCGATGAGAGGTCTCATCGAGCTATTGAAAGTTAGGGTAACTACTCTGTACTTAGTCATGTAAGAGCGCATGGACGGGTTGTTGACCCGCGTCACGGGTGGACTCAGTCTGTGGCACTCGAAACAAGATTGACAAGAGGCCGGACCTATCTAACGAACCTATCTGGTTCATAGACAGTGAGAGTTGGGATGAGACCGCTTGCTAGCTAATCCTGTTCTCGTCAACACCTTGATACGTATTGTGCTTGGAATGTTATCTTTCCGACTATTGCGGAGCGTCAGGTTAGGCACTCGTTGTTCGCATGCAGCGATTCATTACCCATCTGGAGAGCATGGCTCGCATTTTTACGATGGTTCCACAATGCGCACTGGTTCTTGGCTGATCTCTTGTGACCTTCTTCTCGCTAAGGATATGAGAAGCTGCTAGTGACATCCTCGAGCTTGGTGACCTTTCCCTGAGATATCCTGTCGAACTTGAGGGAACGGTATGTAAGTTGTTCACATCCTGCTGCATTTGCGCAACGGCTTCTGCCAAGAATTTTGAGCGTCTGCTGCGGTGGGACGATGTGTTGATGGTCTTGTACTCGGGCTTCTAGCTCTTCTAGAAGACCAAAGAAGGCCCGTACTTGCTCCATTAGCTTTTGATATCCTTTTGAGCGTCTTTGAATTTGTCACGGAGGTTGTAGCTTCATGCTCGCCGAGACAACTTCGCTCACTGTCACTATGCTGGTAGAACGAAAATTTTGAGAATTGAGGATCTTGCGGCCTAGCAGCCTTGCAATTGGTCTGGCGCATGCACTGCGCGGCACGGAACTGATCGTGTATGTCGCCAGGATTCCCCACGCTAAGAGGGGAGAGCTTGCTCTTTGAGTAGGTAGCCTGATGTGGGTTTCAGACGTGCACTGGCTTGCTCTGGGGTGGAATGCCTTTGTGAGGGAATCTTTCCGTTACCGTCGATATTGTCAGAAAACTGAGATAGAGACTCATAATTGATCGGGCGCAGGTGGCTAAGTTCCGAAGGTCGGATGTCGGCTATGTGAGGCCAAAGCTATGCTGGCATAAAGCTATATTCGAGTACGTACTTGTTGCTATTGATTGACCGATGATGAATAGTCGATGGCGGATGGAAAAACATAGTGAAGTGATGGCTTGGGAGGCGTCAAGCGAACACGGCTATATGGTCCAAGCCGCAAGTGTCGTACGTACATTGCGCTTTCGCCCTGAGCAGCCCACGTATCATGCCTCGCCATCTGCCATATCAAGTTTGAATCCACCTACACACCCTTTCTGAAACAACCCATCCGGATCATACCTCCTACTCACTCCCTGCAAAAACCGCCAATCCTCCTCACCATACCCTACAAATGGCCTCTGCCACTCCGCACAATAATTAAGGAGTCGATAAGGATGGCCAGTCTTATTAGCCGTTGCAAAAGCGTCAATCTGCTCAATGGTGCGGCGGGTTATCGTCTTGACGAAATCATCATCTCGGCGTTCATCCCAATTGACCGTAAGGGATGCGACAACCAAAGACTCATCAGTGCAGTCATGCAGACCCAGCGAATTGGCATCGCCCTTACGTACCCAGTCCGATCGAAGCGGTTGTAGGACGATCGTCCAGAGCAAACCTTTTACGTTCACACGGCGAATCGAGGCGATAGCATCACAATAGGCGGTGTGTGCGGCAAAGATGGTGGCAGGGTCATTTTTGATAGTCGTAGTGGCAAAAACCTGGCGCCTGCCCGGGGGATTCAGCGCATTCATCTCGTCGGTCGCGCTGGTAAGGCTGCGGACCTTGCAGGTACTCCAGAGGCGCCAAAGCGATGAGAACGAAGAAGTTCTCCAGCAGGCGGGCCATTTGTTCTCGTTCTCGGGGAGCTTGGTGTAGACGAGGTTCACAGAGATGGCCTGGACGCCGAGCTTCGGGATATAAGAGAAGCAGGCGAGAGGACCGGCGGCATGGTTGTCGTATGTGGTGTGGGGATTGCTCGCATCTGCTCCGTTGAGAAATTCATGGAAAGCCGCAAGTACTTTGGCGGCTTGTAAGGCGGGCAAATAGAGGAAGCCGCTCCAGATTTTGGTGGAGGGGAAACTGCGGGCTGTAAAGCGTGTGACAATGCCGAAATTGTTGGAGCCGCCTTTGAGGGCACGCCAGAGGTCTGGATTTTTTGACGCGGAGGCTGTGCTGACGCTGCCCGAGGCGAGGACGATTTCGTAGCTGAGGATGTTGGAACAGAATAGGCCGAAGCGGGGGGAGAAGAAGGAAATACCGCCTGTATTTGCCTTTGTGTCAGCTACAGAACAATGGCGCAGTGAAGACATTTGCTGGGGCCTTAGGGTTTGAATTGCATCAAATTTGGGAAGGTTAGCAAGAGTAAATGTGAAAAGCAGAGGCTTACCACCCAAAGTTAAGCCGCCCACGCCAACAGCAGAATTCCTGCCTCCAACAACAGCAAGACCCTTCTCGTCCAGAGATTCAGACACATCCATCCACTTAGCACCCGTTCCTATGACCACGCTCGATCCATCCTCAGAGTGTGTCACCTCGTGAAAGAGACGAAGATCAATTACTACACCACCCTTGATGCTCGCAGCACCAGCAATGGGAGAGTGGCCACCGCTGCGAATCGCGAAGAGTCCTTCAGCTTTCTTCTGGTCATTTTGCTTTCTTTGTCTATCATACTCACGCTTGATGACACTGACGGCTATGCAGAGCTGCTGAACGTCGCGGGGTCGGACGACACATGCTGGGATCACTTCGCATTCCTGCTGAGCCCAGTAGGAATTCATTGACTGCTCAAAGGCAGCGGCGTCGTGTGGGAGGATGACACTATTCGGCAGTGCCGATGCAAGACTTTTGCATAGCATGGTAGGCTCTGGTAAGCTGTTCATGTGATCCAGCTGGTCAGACTTCTTGACAGCTTGCAGAGTTTGCGGAGTTCGTTGACGACGCATGATGAAAATGGCGAAGATGATGAGGAGCGTAGTTACGGTAGATGCGGCAAGCAGGTGAGCATCCATGTTGCGTGTTCGCACTGAAATCTGCAAGGAGGCAGGTCATCAAGAGCTGCAGGGGTCAGCCTTTCATGCAGTGACGGAGACGATATTGTTACAAGAAACAGGACAGCCGAGGAGGCGTAATAGAACAGAACTAATCCATACAAGTATAAAGGACATAGCGCACCGTGAATTAGAGCTGTCACACACTCGGTGTCGACAATCTAGTTCGGCTGATTTAAGAACGCTGAGATTCTTTCAAATATGGTTTCGTCAGAGAACTAGACATTTGAAGGCAAGGTGAGATGCTTGCTGGTGTCGCCGCTTCCAGCGTGCCTACCCTTCATCGTTCTTTTACTCACCGGAAAATCTCGCTCTTGTCTTGACTTCGTCCTCCGAGTCCAGTCTCACCCACTTATTAAGCGGCTCTGCGCGGGAGAAGCCTGTTGGTTCCCATCCTAGCGTCACGGGGTGGGGCGGGCGCAATACGCACACTTCAGAAGATCGCGAAAGATTCAGGATGAGAAGTCTGAGCCTAGATGGCTCTGAGCACAAAGAGGCGAAGGCCCCTTAGGCACCTTGAGAATGGCGCCGAAGGTTGAGGCCGATATCAACGGTTTTCATCGTTCATTGAATGACCGAGAGGCAAGGCGCAGGTCGATCTCACGAATGGCTGTGTTACTTGTAGGATCAAAGTCGTATGCAAAAGGGTATGAAGGGCATTAGGACTGCTGCGCTGCTTGTTAGTACACTTGGCGATCAAGACTGAGTGGCGCCTTCAAGACGTGGGTATTCATTGTGGACCATGAGAACAAGCATCATATCAAAACAGGCTTGTGAGACAATCGTCTGGTCGATCGATTGTTACAACTCCGGGGCACTGCTCTCAATCTACACCCTATAATGCGGTGGCTGGGATGGCTGGGAGCATCGACATAAATATGCTAGTTTCCATGTCAAATGACGTAGACTGCTACTGGACCTGTAAGGCCTCCATGTTACAGTAGCAACATATCTGAACTTTCTACGACCTACTTGACCTTGGCGCTTGCTGTTTTAATTTTCAAGTCCATACACCAGTGGAACGAAATCCTGATAGTGTGATTGTTTCTGCTCGCTTGCGCTATACTCATATTTGAAGCTCCACTTTGCGGGCTGTATCGCCTACAAGTGGACTTACAATGGCGATTGATGTAATAAGACGTCGCCATACATTTCGTCTTCGGGGAAAAGCGCATTCATCTGGCTGTCTTACGGAAGATATCAAAGTGATGAAGAAGAAGGACGATTTGGGCATACCTTCACTGTGATGAAGGCGAAATTCTTCCTTCAAGTTACGGCCTACATGAATAATTTAGTAACGACGTCGAGGTGCGTAGCCGCTGGACCATTCCATGTGGACATGGGACTAAACGGGTTCGGAGTGTTATGCTCTTTAGTCTTTTCTACATCTTCGGGACATGTGAATGCTCTTCTGAAAATCCTCCCGTGACCGCTGTAAGCAACTGATTCGCAATTGCCGTCCTAGGCGGTAATCTCAACCCACCTTCTTTGTAGTCCGGCCCCGCATCCTCTCCAAGCCCACTCGTTCCAACTTCCAGCGCCTCTTTCACCTCCCCCATGCTTACCCACTTCGCATCATCCAGCTCTGGGTCATGTTTTAAGTGGATCTCTTCTCCTCCGGGTATGCACTGCCCTATTGCCCCTATCATGAGATTTGCAGGGTAGGGCCATGGCTGGGTAGAGTGTATGACAACACGACCAAGTTTGACACCACTTTCCTCCCAAACTTCTCGACGGACGGCTTCTTCGACGCTCTCGGCTGGTTCTACGAAGCCTGCGAGAGTCGAATACCAGAGTGGGGGCCAACGTTTTTGGCGACCAAGGAGCACGCGCTCAGAGTCTGCTGAGAGGACGGCCATAATTACTGTTGGGTCAGTACGAGGAAAAGACAGGTTCGATATACCTTTCCTCGTCGCACAATCTGGACGGTCTTTGGCGGGTTCGTCACCAGTTGTAGAACCGGTTGCGCCCATTCCAGCAATTGAAGCCATATCCTTTGGGGGACAGGTACGCTTCGTGCCAGCGTTGATGGAAAGTGTAGGTTGGCCACACCCAGCACAGAACGGATTACGAGCATTCCAATCAAGGAGGGCGCGTGCTTGAGCGTAGATAGCCGCTTGTGAAGCAGGAAGAGACATGTGCATTCGGCCCTCGACGAATTGAAGACCACGGGACTTTGTGATCTCGATCAGCTTTTCGGCCTCTAGTTTGACCGTACCTTTAGGGGTGACATCAATGGCGAAGTAAGGTGCACCGTGGTATAAGTTGTGTTCGAATCCAGATTTCTTGCTTTCATCAAGCCCGAGGAAGAGCAGCTGGGGAATTGTAATGGTGGAGTTATACTCTTCTATCATTTGCTCTTCACTTTTAGAGTATGGATCTTCGCCGATCAAAGGCTTGACGTCTTCAAGTTTAACGTATTCAAGCCGTGTAGGATCTTTGGCGAGAGGAGACATGTTGTTGAAGAGTAGGAAGGATGTGCTTGGATGTTTAAGGGCGGCCGAGAGGAATGGGTGGTCTGTCCGCAAGAAGGATACCCGATTCAATGGGGACCCTGGGTAGGTCAGCCCCAGTAATCGAGGGAAATATCACGGAACACCTGCCAGCGAAATAATTAGCAACTTCCCTCCCAAATTTCCGGGACAGCATGCTGTCAACTTCAGCATGGGCAGGCTCTGGAAGTTCTGGTTGCGGCATTGTAGAAATCAGCGACGCGAAAGATCAACTGATATTGAGAGCAATAAGAAAGTCAAGTCCTGCACCAAAGAAGCAGAGAGAGAGATGTGTGAAGTCCATATTTCCGAGAAAAGGGAATATGAGGTCGGTGAGATCATGGCCGACACCGCGGAGGCTTGCTTGATCAGCAAGATCTAGCCGCCGATCACCCGATGTGCGGAGAGCCTCCCGTGGCCTCGTCGTCTTCTTGGGGCTCCCAGCTCGGCGGGGGTAGAAACAAGCTCGGCGGGGGTAGAACGACTAGCTCCGGCGGAACCTCGGTGGGGGTAGAGATTTAATATGCGCATATGCTGAGCGTATACGCAATATATGTAAGAGCTGGCTTACCTAAACACCTCAACTATAATACTGTCTAACTTGTATCAATTGGGTAAGCCAGCTCTTATATACTGCGTATATGCTGAGCGTATACCTCAACTATAATGGATACGTTAAGCATATGCTGAGCTGAAGCTCTCAGGTAATTAGCAACTACTGGTATTGATGCTCAGCATATGCACGCGGCTTATCCGGGGTAGAACTTTTTTTTCCTACCCCGGTTGAACTTTCTACCCCCGCTGAGCTTTTTTCTACCCCCGCCGAGCTGGGACCCGGTCTTGTTGAGAGCTTCGCGAAAGTAGAAGAATTGCGAAATCGATTGCCTGATGCTTTGCTTCTGAATATCTTGATTGTGAATGTCTCTTGGCAGAACAGTTTCCCTTGAGGTTTAATGAATCTTCCGCCCGGTTTCAATTACTCCTGGCGCCTGCAGTATGCCCATGTTATTCGATCCCATACAATCATATAACAGCTGATGCTTCAGCTGCCTTAGGTGTCCCGCTTGATGCGACAACAGTCTCTGAATTTGCACTCTTCCCTTTTAGCGCTGGCATGTTGAACACCTTGCTCTTCCCACCCTTCACTCCTTTCCATCGACCAAGCTGCATACCCTCTGGCAGCGTCCACGTCAGAGCTCCCACCCACGGTTGTACGTTCCATCCAATCTCCAGTGTGACGTTCACGCGATCCGATAAAAGACCCGATATATCTGTAATTTGGTATTTTGGTTTGCTGTTTTTCAGACGGACGATGCCAGGTTGTAATTTGGGCTCTTGCTTCTTTGTAGGCGTAGATTTTTGAGATTTCTCAGTAGAAGATGGTGCCTTTCTGAAGAATTTCAATGGATTGAATGGATGGGACTGGCTGTGTGAGCTTATGATGGTGTCCCAGATGATTGCTTGGGAGGGAGGAGCGCTGGACGAGGTGTTGGTGGAGGGATATGTGGCTGTCATCCAGACAAATAGCTGCTTGGTGTTCCAATTGAAGAGCGAGGTGAAGTCTAACTATGTCAGCTGTGGATCTGGAGCATTGCCAGCCCAGGTAAAGGATGCAGAGAAGACGAACCCGCATCGAGGTCGAATTTGATATGCGCATACTCCTCTTTTTTCGGTGAGTTGTAGTGCAGCCTGCCTTTCACTCTAGATCGATCATCAGTAAAACCGAGGCTGCAGCAATTCTATCAACAGTAGCTTACACCTGAACATTGCGCAGCTCAATGCTAGCTGAGGGGGTCTGAGGTGTAAGCAGAACCGAGAGTGCCGTTAGTAGCGCAGTACAGAAAGCCACAGTAGTAAAAAAGCCGAATACATTCTGCGCCCTCACCAAAGTCGAGTGCATATTGGTTGTCGAGTGAGGATGCAGGTTTGGAAGCAACACATTGCAATTAGGCCTTGCATCTGTAACTTTCATACCGCTAGAGCTAGTGTGATAATTAGCGGCCTTGGCATGTAAGATGGACACTAAGGTGAGGTACTTAAGAGTAACCGGATCGCTGTGGAAACTCATCATGCATGGGACTTGGGTAACGTCCAGATCAACACATACGTCGATTATGTATGTACATGAAATGTGGTTCGCAGCTTTGCAGGGCTCAAGACCATCTCCGCCGCCAATACCCAATCTGATGATGTCCTCGCTATGCTACACCACTGAAATGAAATCACTGCTGTGGAATCACCACAGCCGTTGCTTTACCTCGTGGTACTCCTCTCCCTCGCGGAACGACACCCCTCGACGGCCCACCCCTACCTCGTCCACGTCCTCTAGTATCCAGATTCGCAGGCGGCGGAGCATTGTTGTATGACCTCGGTTGAATCCTTGGGTTATTCGGAATTATTCCATCGCCATTTCCCGGGTCGATCTTCGTATATCCCTGGCGAGTGCCCTGAGACGTGCCACCTCTGGCTCTGCTAGGTAAGCTGTCCGGTTGTCCGCCTCTCCCACGGAAGCCGTTGGTCTGTGGAGGTTGTTGGGGGCGCAATGGCAAATTTTGCGAGTTCTGTAAGTTGTAACCCAGACCGCCACGCCCACGAGGGCTTCCACCACGGGCTCCGTTCGTCTGACCAGATACAGCCCCACGGAATGAGCCACGAAGGGGCCCTGGTGCCTGAGAAGGGAGCAATTGACCTTGGCCGTTGGGTCCCATTGGTGAGCCATAACCAGGTATAGTTAATGGTATCTGAGTCTGCGGCCGGTTACTAGCCCCAGCGCGAGATCCTGCAATGAGCTGTCGATCAGTAAGATTCAGGACCGAGTGAATCGGAACCGTAGATCCGCGAAACGGTGAGCATCGATCTTCTAAGGAAGTCCCGCTCATGAACGTGACGTCAAAAACCACATCGAGCAAGGTCGTCCTTGAAGTTCGGGCCTTGCCGACTACAGTTCCACGTGTGGCGATGGGTACTCTCCCTGAGTCCTGCACGTAGACTATCCGGTCACCCAATGAGAAACGCTGGTGACTTAGTCGTTGTTCGGCGTCTGAGGGCTTTAGAAGTGCGTTTCTGGGTGCCCCATTGATCTTCTTATTGACGCCCTTACCTGGCGGATCAAGTCGGAAAGCCTCGTTAGCAGCTTGCTCGATCTTAGCCACCACTTCGGAGTTTAGCTGCTCTGCATCAAGGGGAACCTTCTCAAAGCCCTTGGATTCTACAGATTTCAACCAAGCTTGGATCTCTTTGATCTTGTCCTTTGCCTCTGTAGGGGGATAGAAATCAGTGGCTTCATAGATATTGCCCTGAGAATTGCGCTGAATTCCGGCAATGAAGTCCGGGAATCTGAGCATGTACTGTTGTATCAGCTGTATTGCTTTTTCACTGAACTCCCATCCAGTTTCGCCTCGTCGTGAGTAGCCCAGAACCTTCAACTTCCTGGCTTCGAATTTGAGATTCAGGCCCAGGTTGACACGGCTATCGTCAAGGACAACCTGAAATGAAGAGGTGATCTTGCTGAGTACCAGAGGATTCAGTCCAAGCATTCTTGCGACTGCATAAGATGGAGTATAAGGGGAGTGGCGATCTGCTTCCGTTACGATGTGGCGGCCGAACTCAGGAACTTTGGCCGCTACAGTAGAGACCCATACGTCGGCTTTGTTGTTCGTATGGCCGACGACTTCGAGAGGTCTCCCATAGTTGAACTCTCCGAGGAAGAAAGCTCTTGCTCCTACAGGAAATTCCTCTTCAACAGGTAGCGCTGCCTGTTCCAAGAAACGTGGGTCTTCGTTGGCCACCTCCTCGACTACCATTTGTGAAGCGTAGTCCGTTTCAATACCTTCCATTTGTGCATACTCCTTTAGAGTGGCTCCGTCGTCGGTCTTTTTCAGTCCTTTAAGGGTCTCCACATGAACCAGGGATTGTACCTCCCCAATGATCATGCCCAATCTCTTGCTGTAGACCGACTCGATCCGTTCAGCTTTCCTATGCCACATGTCGATCTCTTGGGGACCATGAGGCACAGCGACGGGCGGGCCAGTGCCATTGGAGGGGAGAGTATAATTGAATAGTTCGTCCGAGACACGGACGACCTTGGCTTCGGACAGGTACGGATAGCCAACGTGGATCCTGCGACCGAGAAGCGCTTTCGCTGATTCCACTTTGGCTCGTGACTCTCCCTCAAGCATTGTGACGATCATGCTTTCGTTTCTACTGTCCTGCATAAAAACATTGACGCCATGGAAGCCAAGTGTGCCTGCATGAGGAAGTGTCTTCAAGCTCGGGAATCCAGCAAGCGCAGACTCTCCAAGTTTAACTCCACGCATCAGTCCAACATGATAGTCCAATCCCTCCATCGTTGGTAGGTCAAATCCGTTTTCCACGCAGTGACAATGCGATATGTCTGGAAATATGCCAACGAGAGAAGAAGGATAGGTGAACGTAACATCTGGCGAGTAAACGAACTTCATCGAAACACCAAATTCATTTCGATCCTTTTCATCTTGGGAGAGCAGATGGTCTTTGGTTTTCATTGCAGGTAACAGCCGGCTTTCGTCTATGAACGGGATTTTCACTACCGCTTCCCACTCCATCTTTTTGCCATTCATGTCTAATTCGAAGTCACGAGGATAGAAATCGATGATAGGCGAATTAGGGTTGGTCATAAGGTCATGATAGGGCGTTGGTACGATGACTTTACTTCGATCAGGCAAGACCCCCATCAGCTGTTGATATGGCCTGAACGGCTGGCCGAGTTTGAAGCTCAGATCTGCTTTGAGTCCTTTTTTGATGTCTATGACAAGTCAGAATGTAGAATTTGCGCCTTTACAAGTCGTGTTACATACCTGATATCATGGGAGAGTAGTGGTAGCCATAGAACCAAGGCCAGGAAGCTACTCCCTGGTGGTAGTAGTACAGCACCCATTGCAAACCCTGGACATAGTTTTCAGTCAGTTTTCGCATTTCTTCTTCATTGTCAAGGCCCCAATCATATTTCGTCGTGTAGTACTTGTTCTTCCATCCCCGAAACTTATCCTCATATTTCTTGTCCATTTGCTCTTGAACTTCTTCGGCTGTCACATCTACGACTTTTGCGGTATCATACCGCTTGAGGACGCGCAAAAGTGCAATCGATGCCTCCTCATCCTCAACACCTTCATTATCTTCGTCGCCTTCAAGCTTATCAGGAAAGTCTAGTTGCAAGTGCCTGTCGCCGTTGTCATTGGTAACGCTCTTCCATTGCAGATGGAGGTCCTCGGCCAAGTCTTGTACGAACTTCCTATCTCTTGCGTTCAAGCTCGAAGGAAGATCGAGAGATGGTTTCAGAGCGTCCGAATCGTCGGAGCGATTGTTGACATACTTCTTAACCTGCTTGAATAAGTCTTTTTGTGAGGAGGTAATTGACATTGGTCCTTGCTTCCTCGCTTTAGCTCCTTTTTCTTTCTCCATTACGTCTATCCTACCCATCTGCTTTCCTTTGAACCAGCTTTCGTCAGCACTCTCGGATTCGAAGAAGCGATATTCCACGTCAGAAAGATCCTCCAACAGCAAAGCTAATCGCTCCAGGTCGATAACGCCACGCTCGTTGATGTAACCTCCAGCTTTGGGTAAGACCGATTTATACACCTTAAACATAAGTGCTAGAGCCCCCTCATTTATGTGCAGGTTCGGCAAATTTGGCAAGAAATCATTACCCACAAAGAAAGCCATCAGGATAAAGTCGTCTATAACCCGTTCCAGGTCGTAAGGAAACCCAAGAGTAGTAGAGTCCTTTAGCTCCTGGAATTCTAACTCGAGGTACTCCCGGACAATGCATAAGTGCATCAAGTAGAACTTCTGATGTTCTAGCTCTTTGGATTTCTTCTGACTCGAGCGTCCAAAGGTGACTTCCTCTCGCAGCAAAGAAAAGTGCGGATCGTGGCTGAGAAGACCCAACATGATCAAATCGGCATCGAGTCCGTATAAGCAATGTCTGATGTTCGCATCATAATCTGGTTGGGCTTTCGCAAGCCTAATATACTCCATAATCTTGTGTTCACCTTCACCAGGTACCTCATGCCCTGAAAGCACAATTTCAACGCCTTGCCAATCGACGTCTTCGGATATTTTCTTGTTGATAAAGTACTTGAGCTGTTTCGTCAACTTCGCCATGAACTCGGTTCCTATAATGATAAGCTTTCTATGCGTGTTTGTCATTGCGGCCCAGATCAGATTTACCAGGAGTAATACAGTTGCTGTCGAAGGCGGCCTCTTTGGGCATCTCAACACCTTCTTGTAAGGCCTTCTCTCGTGCTTTTTCAGCGTCCAAAGCTGTCCTGAAACGCCTCGCCCGCTGCTGGTTCATCTTGGCTCTGGGAGCAACGCCATCTATTGCCATGAAGAACAATTTCTTGGGCTGGATCTTGCCGAACAAATGCTCAATGTAGTTGAAGATAGCAATGAACTGCTTGTCTTCGGTCATGCGATGGATCGGAGAATCGGAATCACTGTGCGTACAATTATGGATGATACCATTCATATCAAGGTATAGATTGTCAAATTCGGGAATGCGGTTCTCCGCTATGAGCTGGGAGATCGCAGGATAACGCTCGCTCATCCATCTGAAGAACTTAGGGACACCCATGACTGCGTCTTTTCAAGTACTGTCAGATAAGTATGTAGGCTTCCCGGAGCCCTTCTAGTATATTCTGATTAGGAGTCCCTTAAGCTTCCGTTATGGAAGCGTGAGTTGTGCGAGTTGGCCCAAAGAAGTGGTCACGGAGTAGTGATCGGAAGATGTTTTTGGAATTACGACCCCGATATGTCAGCTGTTCACTAATAAATATCAGGCATACTGGCTATTCGAGTTGGGGGATTATCCGGAGTGTATTGCTCACCGTGAGGGGAAGATCGAGTTCGGAGGGATTCTGGTTAAGGGTAGATCGCACTGCTGTAGGAGAGGTCATAGTCTGGTCAGAATGCTAAGGTCGCATTCACTGCCTCATCAGCCTCTTGACTAGAAGAGAGTGAAGGGAATAGCACAATGAGTGAACGGTCGGAAGACTTGGAAGATCATCAGTTGTCAGCGAGGCGCAGGTGGAGCACAAAGCATTTGCCCGCACTAGCCTCGTTTGCTTCACGCGCGAGGAAGCGCGATGCGCGTAACCCTAAGTTGTTTGCAAGCTACAAACGGAGCTTCTACTTTTTACTTATGCATTTCACATCCCATAATTCCTTCAAGCGGCATTTTGCGTGAGTCAATCACAGGTGCCACAGTCTCTCGAATCTCGAAGACCTGACCGGCTCAAGACCAAATCCAGTACGCTGAAAGCGGCCAAGTTCCCCGCATGATGGAGAATGGAGGAGGTCTTGAATTTGGGAGTGGGCCACTCGTTCTAGTCTGAAGTAAACATCGAGAGCTGACTTATCACTTCGCAGTGACGATAGAAGAGGAGCGGGAAGAGGAGCAGATGGACGAGAAGATCATAAACGAAGAATATAAAACATGGAAGAAAAATGCGCCTTTCCTCTACGACATGATGCTGAGCACTGCTCTGGAATGGCCGACGCTTACAACGCAATGGCTTCCAGACAAACAAGAGTAGGTCAATGGCGTGGCCAGTGATCTGTGCACGGGACTTATACATTCAGATTTCCTGACAAGGACTATGCAACCCATCGACTGCTGCTCGGCACACACACCTCGAACGGCCAACCAAACTATCTACAGATAGCTGAAGTCCAGCTTCCCAAACCAATTACGCCTGATTCGGTAGACTACGACGAAGAGCGCGAAGAGATCGGCGGATATGGAGGCGGAGCGTCGAAGAAGCCTCCAGTCATCGAGGTCAAGTTCAATATCGTACAAAAGATAGATCACAGAGGCGAGGTCAACAAAGCCAGATATCAGCCGCAAAATCCGAATCTGATAGCGACAATGTGTACAGACAACAGAGTCATAATTTGGGACAGGACAAAACACCAACTCATGCCCACTGGGCAGGTGAACCCGCAGATGGAACTTCTCGGTCACGAAGCAGAAGGTTTCGGTTTGAGTTGGAGTCCCCACGAAACTGGTCACCTCGCAACCGGAAGTGAGGACCAGACAGTGCGGTTATGGTGAGCGTGCACGTCACATGCCATATGTCGATTGCTAATCTTTCAGGGACATAACGAAATTCACCAACACAAACAAAACCCTCCACGCCACACAAACCTACACCCACCACACAGCAATTGTAAACGATGTGCAATATCACCCTCTGCACGCCTCCCTAATCGGCACCGTTTCCGACGACCTTACTCTCCAAATACTTGACGCCCGCTCCGCTAGTACCACCACAGCAGCTGCAAAAGCCGAAGACGGCCACGAAGATGCAATCAATGCTCTTTCTTTCAACCCTGCCTCGGAATTCGTCTTAGCAACTGGCTCAGCAGATAAATCAATAGGGATATGGGATTTGCGGAATCTGAAATCTAAGTTACACGCGTTAGTGGGACACACCGACTCCGTCACGTCTCTCGCATGGCATCCATTCGAAGAGGCTGTTCTTGGGTCGTCGAGCTATGACCGGCGAATTTGTTTTTGGGACCTCAGCCGTGTAGGAGAGGAGCAAACACCTGATGATGCGGAGGATGGGCCTCCTGAGCTGTGAGTCTTTCTTTCCGTTAGACAACTACTTTAAGTTGTTAAGCTGACTACATTTAAGCCTGTTCATGCATGGTGGCCATACAAATCGCATATCCGATTTCAGCTGGAATATGAACGACCCTTGGGTGCTTTGCAGCGCGGCCGAAGATAACCTGATACAAGTCTGGAAAGTGGCGAACGCGATTGTGGGCAAGGATGCGGATGATGTGCCTATCGAGGAATTGGAGCAATGAGACAGTGTGGACGAGTCTAATGTTCATGATGCATGGCGTATGGGGAGCCAAGTCATGGGCTGAATGGACTTTATACCTGGGAATAGGGAGTGATGTGCCCAACTCAGATACCACAAATGCTGAGCTTTCTTGTGGCATGCCCACAGGAAACCCCTGTGAACAACACACTTGACGCCTTGGTGTCGCTTTTTTGGCTTAATATTATGGACAAGTGAGATGTAAGCATCGACAAACGTCACTGGAAGCCCGAGACTGCCTAGACTGGAAAATACTCTGCGTAGGAGTCGGTATTCTCAGAGATCTGTCAGCAATGAGCCTTCTCATGTTGAGAGTACATGGCTCGATCAGAAAAGTATGAGCTTTTAAGACAAGCAACCATGCAGAAGCCAATTACAATAATGTTTGCATTTGTTTAAAGCTTTCATAATCAACCTACATCTCCCCCATCATCATCACCGAGCCCAATCCACTCATCATCCATAGCCTCATCCTCATCAACCTCCACAGGCCCATCCCTGTTGCTCAACAAGGGTATGTGCTTCCCACCTTTACCATTGATTCCATTAGCAGAATTAGGTACCGGCTGCGCAAGCAGATAATCAAGCGCATAAACATTATCATCCGCCAACCTGGCCAAATTCGCATGTATCTTCACCACAGCCTTCTGCACAGTTCTCAGCTCCGACGCAAAGCTCCCTGCATTGTCTTTTAGATAAGGCCCATGAGCGCTCAACAAAGCCTCAATCCACCGCAGGTTGAACTCCAAATGGGGACTTTCGTCCGTTGCTTGTGCGACGAAGCGGAGGAGTCGGGCTAGGTAGACTGTGGGGAGATTTCTGACAACGAGGGAGACGTCAGCGACGGGAATGTTTTCGTAGACACGACGGATGAGAAGGCGCTCGTTAAGGCGGAATGCCATTACTAGGGCAAGGAGGTAGTCTTTAGAATGTACGGCTGCTATGGTGCTCGCGGGAGTGACGTCAAGATCTAAGTCAAAGGGATCGAATTGCAGGGCGTTGTCGAGAGAGTAGACGAGAAGGCCTTCGGTTGATGCTGCGCAGAAGGCTCGGCCGGTGGGAGAAAATGCAACGGCTGGTACGCGTACTTCTGGCCGTGTTCTCCTCGTAGAGAGATCCCCACGAGTGGCGCCAGGTAGTGTGCGGTCGATACGGTCTTCAAGGTCGGAGGCTTCGCCTTGAGAATCTATTAGGCCTCGCGGGCCGGCTTCTGTGAGGTTGCGGCTGTTGAGGAATTCTTGGGTGCCGTCTAGAGAAAGGTTGACTGAAACGGTAAACTTTTTGAGGAGAGTGCCGGATTGTACATCATATAGACATATGTATTTCGAGTTACCTCCGGCAATGACACAAGTTCCGTCTGTACTATAAGCTATGCAATTGAAGGATTTGGTACCTACCACGTTTGCAGCAGTCCTTCTATCAGAGATCTTGCGACCACCAGAGACGTCGCGGCGACCGTCTACCCCGGCTTGCTGGCTGGCTTCCGATACTGACCAGAAGGTTAATTGACCGTCCAAGGTAGAGGCTGCCACCTGCTTCGAGTCCGGGCGAAATGCGACGTGTAGGATGTCCGCCTGAAGTTGGATCGGCTCGCTGGTTTGCGTCCGACCAAAAATGCTCCATATTCGAACAGTGTGATCCCAACTGCCGCTTACAATAGTGTCACCGGATGGTGCAAAGGCTAACGATGCGACTGGCCCTTCATGACCGGACAGCTGATCTAGCAGCTGCCCTGTTTGTACAGACCAAATGTGTATATCAAAGGAGTCGAGCGATCCAGCGCAAACGACCTCACCGCTAGGATCAACTGCCACAGAGGAGAACGACAGTCGAGTTGGAGCTGTAAAAGTCCTGAAGTTTCGATATCTTATCAAGTCCCAAGCACGGACTGATCCGTCAAGACTCGAAGTGAAGAGAACATTGCCTCTTTTCGCAAAATCGCAGGCGGTAACGCCGCTGGAATGCTCGGTGAAAGTCACTACACAGAAGCCAGACTGCGTGTCCCAGACCTTAATCTTGCCATCGTCTGCAGTAGTGATGATACGTTGTCCGTCGGGGGAGTATACCAAAGCGTTCATGGTATCGAAATGGCCTTGCTGCTTCAGTATGTATGACTCCGATTGCCACTCCCAAACGAGCAATTGGCCCAGCTTCGAAGCACCAAAGGCTAGCCACTCTCCAGACTTGTTCATTGTCACAAAGTCTATGTCATTCTGAGATATACTGCGCACAGATCCTGAGCTCATGTGATGCTAACAATGGAGTGAATAGAAATCATACCTTAGAGTGTGGATCATGTTGAATTCAGGTAGTTCATAGAGGCCAAATAGACCATTCGAGAAGCCAGCTACGAGAAGATTCGATCCTGCATGAAACGCAGCACACTTGACCCTTGTGTTGTTTTGCATGAAGTAGTGCCGCTGTACAATTCTCCACTGTGACGGCGCTTCTTCAGTCTCAGCCAGATCCAGGTCACCATTCTTCGCTGGTCTTTGTGTAAAATTCCATTGGAACAGAGCACCATCCTGGCTTACAGTGTATATCTACCTCGCGATTAGTAGGTGCTTCCACGGGGCTGGTACAGCGACCTCACACCTCTTCTTGACTACTCGAAAACCATGCGCCTATCAGTCCCTCTCGATGGCCCGCCAATGTTGTAGGAATGAAATCTTCCTCCGGATCAAGACTCCATATTCGAGCTGTCAAGTCTTTCCCTGCACTCAGAAAAAACCGAGAATCGCTCGACCACTCTACATTCTGAACAGTATCATAGTGCCCAGCATACACTCTGTGCCTGACGAAAGGTGCAAACTCGAGTCCCTCCTCTGTGTTTTCATCTGGAGTTGATGGTGTGTGCCACACTTCTACAAGTCTTCCAATGCCAACAGCAAAGTGTCGACCTGACGGAGAAAAGGCGAGGGCGGAGACGGGGGCTTTGAAGGAGAAGTGGTACAGGGCGAGTCGTCGTGGAAAGTTGGTAAGAATGGCTCGGCCATCTTCGTCAACCGAAAGTAGAAGGTTTCCCCGTGGGTTCAAGGCCAAGTGAGCTATGTTTCTACGGTGGGAGAATGATAATGTGTAGGACTTGTTGCTGATAATGTCAGTTTCAATCGCAAAAAAACCAATAACGTGTCGCTGTAGCTATAGACACACTTAACAAGATCGAACACAGTGACGCGATTGCCGACTGGTGAGAGAAGACAAGTCCCATCCGGGGTGAAGAGAAGGTTCCCTTTGCAGTAGACTGTTCCCAGCAAGTTAGAAAACTGCCGGAAATGTTTAGTTTTCTTTACAACATCGGCGATGGACACGATGTACCTTGAATTCGGTCTTCATGTTAGCGGTTTGAGAGGCATCGCGCTGATCATTCTGGTGTGGAAGGCTAGACAACGATATGCATCGAAGCACATATCGAAGAGCGCAAAGGCTAAAAAGTTCGTGGAGCTTGGATCGCTGCGCTAAAACTTTTATCCGCACTAGCGTAAAAAGATTCCCCTTATTGAGCGTTGGACCAGACTCTCAAGCTCTTCAAGATACCCACATACCAAGCATAAAATTCGCAGCGAAATTCAAATCACGAAAAATTGATTACAGGATCATTGTCGCAACAGGAAACGCTTATATTTCAGCAATCTCTTAGACAATCTGACGGCCTTCCGATCAAACGCTACAACATGGCACCAGCGACGTCTGAGGCGGCATCGCCAATTGGCATCGCCAATGTAAGTGTCTTGAAGACATCCTGCTATATTGAAACGACATGCTAATACGGGGTCGCGAACAGCTACCAAATCAGAGGTACGAACCGAGCGAGGCGGTCCTGATTCGTAACATTGACTGACCTGACCTCTAGACACAAAATCGTCGCTAAGCGTGGTGCTGCTTTTACTATAATGGTACAATACCATTGAGATTTTCGGCAGACTACATAAGCTAACGTACTGAAAGGTTGCTGGCGAGTCAGGCTTGGGGAAGACGACCTTCATCAACACCCTCTTCTCTACCACCATCAAGAATTACGCAGACCATAGGCGCCGCCACGCAAAGCAGGTGGACAAGACCGTTGAGATTGAGATTACCAAGGCCGAGCTGGAAGAGAAGTTCTTCAAGGGTATGAGGCTCTCTAGGATTTCGGGTAGTGAAAGTTGGTGGGCTAACGGCTTCGACAGTCCGCTTGACGGTTATCGATACTCCTGGATTCGGCGACTACGTGAATAACCGCGACTCATGGATGCCAATCATAGAGTTCTTGGATGATCAGCATGAGTCTTACATGCTGCAAGAGCAGCAACCCCGCCGTGTGGACAAGATCGACCTCCGTGTTCATGCCTGTCTTTACTTCATCAGACCCACCGGCCATACCCTCAAACCTTTGGATATTGAAGTCATGAAGCGCTTGAGCTCCAGAGTGAATCTGATCCCTGTTGTCGCCAAGGCCGATACTCTGAGCCCCGCGGACCTTGCACGTTTCAAGCATAGAGTAAGTTATTGTGATATGTTCAAAGACCGGCTATGCTGACTAGTTGTCTAGATCCGAGCAGTTGTCGAAGCGCAAGGAATTAAGATCTACCAACCACCAAGTGACGAGGATGATGAGGCTGCCGCCCACCACGCAAGAGCCCTAATCGAAGCCATGCCCTTCGCCGTTATCGGATCCGAAAAGGACGTAAAGACACACGATGGTCGTGTTCTGAAAGGGCGCCAATACTCGTGGGGTGTCGCAGAAGTCGAGAACGAGGACCACTGCGACTTCAAGAAGCTCAGGTCTATCCTGATCCGGACCCATATGCTCGACCTGATTCACACTACTGAAGAGATGCACTACGAGGCCTACCGTGCGCAACAGATGGAGACGAGGAAGTTTGGCGAAGCTAGACCGAGAAAGCTCGACAATCCCAAATTCAAAGAGGAAGAAGAGAGCCTGCGCAAGAGGTTCACTGAGCAAGTCAAGATCGAGGAGAACAGATTCAGAGCATGGGAGCAGAAGCTGATCTCCGAGCGTGATCGGTTGAATAAGGATCTAGAGAGCACTCACGCAGCGTACGTATCTAACCGCACAACCCACTGTGACATGTGGCTAACTCGTTGAATAGTATCAAGCAGTTGGAGATGGAGCTGGAGCAAATGCAAGGCAGTGTCCAACGAAGCCACGGACGTCGTTAAGTGTTGAGTAGTGTTGAGTGGGCTATTCCACATGGTGCTATGGGACAAAAGTCTGGGATTTGCTGGATGTGGAGCTCAGCCATCATTTCATTCCCATTGTGTCTCATTATGTTATGGGGAGCTCTATGGCGCTTCTTTCTTCGACGAGGTCGTTAGGTAGCCCTCAAGTAATTCATCTGATATCTTCCGCGAAACCACAATCCTTATCTCAGCCGGGTATCCCTGTTCTTCAGACAATCGCAATCGCTCTGTATTGGTAACCACACCACCGGTTCCGCACCCTAAAGCAATCTTTCTCCGAACCTCCACCCTACCTCTTCACCATACTGACTATGTGATGACCTTTCCCAACCGCCTGGTGACGAAGCTCACGGGCCATACTGGTAATACGCAAATTGTTACCTCCAGCTTACCAGTTCTCACAATGCGCCAGGCCCCGTCCACTGCGTAACTTACAGCTCCCAAGGAGGCCAATACGTACTTAGCCTCTCCCCTCCCCTTCCCTCCCCTGGACCCCCAACTGAACCCTCCTCTAGATCCTAACCGGCTCCTCCGATCGTTCTATTCACCTCTACAACCCCGCCAAAGCCTCCCCCACCGTCCCAAAATCCGGCCTGATCCAAAACTATTCCGCGCACGGCTACGAAGTGCTCGATATAGCCGTCACAGACGATAATGCACGCTTCGCGAGCGTAGGGGGTGATAAGCAGGTTTTCTTGTGGGATGTTGCCAATGGGAGGACGTTAAGACGGTGGGCGGGGCATTTTGGACGGGTTAATTGTGTGGGGTTTGGAGGGGAGGGGGGGAGTGTGATTGTTTCTGGTATGCATGATGTTGGAATATAAGGGGGGAGAGGGAGAGAGAGAGAGAAAGAGAGAGAGAGAGAAAGAGAGAGAGAGAGAAAGAGAGAGAGAGAGAAAGAGAGAGAGAGAGAAAGAGAGAGAGAGAGAAAGAGAGAGAGAGAGAAAGAGAGAGAGAGAGAGAAGTAGGGCTTATGATGATGCACATAGGAAGTTTCGACGCAACCGTCCGCCTTTGGGACTGCAAGAGCCAAAGCATGAAGCCGATTCAGGTCCTTGAAGACGCAAAAGATAGCGTGAGCAGTTTATATGTGGTTGGGCACGAGATCGTTACGGGCAGTGTGGATGGGCGGATGCGGATCTATGATCTGAGGATGGGCATGGTATTTGTGGATGTAATTGGGCGTATGTCTACTACCTCTCCCCCTCCCCTCCCCCTCCCCTTCCCTGGCTACGATCCCTGTCATCATCATAGCTTGCTGACCCAATGGTGCATATACGTGCATATTCAGAACCTATTACGTCCGTCACTCAAACCCGTGACGCCAACGCTGTCCTCGTCTCGACTCTCGACTCCACCATTCGCCTTATGGACAAGGGCAATGGCCAATTACTACAGTCCTACAGAAGGCACACGAATAAGGACTACCGGATCAGATCTACGCTCGGAATGGCAGACTCGGTTGTGATTAGTGGAAGCGAGGATGGGAAACTGTTTGCCTGGGATTTGTTGGAGGGGAAGGTTATCCAAGAGATTGATGGGGCACATGGAGGCAAGGTAGCCAGTGCCGTGGCTGTCAATGGGGTCAAGAAGGAGTGGGCTAGTGCCGGGGTTGACAGTGAGTGCTGAAGCTTGATACTTCGGTGGGAACTTCTGCTAATGCTCGATACTTGTAGGCACTGTTTGTGTTTGGGGCATGCCTGAGTGATATAGAGACAGCAGATTCCTAGTAACTCTTGGGAATAGTAGTTGAATAAAAATGAGATCTGCGTCTTTGCTATTTAGGCGATCAAGACGATCGCGAGAAGGCTCTGTACCGGTGACTCGATGCTCTGCAAATGCGACTAATGTACATGGCACGTATGCCCATTGATGACGCCGATTTCTCGAGACTGCCGTGACTTGAAAGATCTGTTGATAATTCCCACTCATCCCCCCATAACACCGTTGATGTTCCCTATCAGGATAGCTCCTCGGTGCCTCAAGGCTGAATAGATCCATCCGCACCAATTCGCAACTTCTCCATGGCTTCCACTAGATCCTTCTCGTTCACCATTACCGTCCCCGCCGAAGCTGTTGAGAGGTAGTTCATATCAATTGGACGAACCATGACACGGTCGTCCGAAAGCCTCCCAGCTACACCGCAGACAATGCCTGTAGCTTCGAAGGGAAGTGGCCTCAGATCAAGGGTGATAGGAATAAGAATATCGTCTTTGGCACCGAGCAACACGTCGACCATGCCGTACACATCAAAATTCGACAAGAGACGCTTTTCTAGTAATAGAGAGGCAGATTCCTCTTTGGTCATTGTGAGGCTTAAGAATTTCGGCTTGTGGAGGAGACATCTGGAGATTCCATTTTGAAGTGCCAGCTCGTGATTTACAAAAGTGTCAGGGTTCTCGTTGCTGCCGCAACACTGAACCAGACGGAGATCATCGGCCACCATCGGAATTATGGAATGACGGCGGAGATTATCGAAAGTGCGAGCTTGTAGTTCAGTGACCGTTTTAGGTGGTGGCGTAGACGGAGAGTTAGACCCAGCTGAAGAGCATGAAGAACGATGGCGATGGTGGGCCGCGGGATTGACATAAGTCTTCGAAGATCTCTCAAAAGCGAATCCGCGATCCTCAAGGGCGCGAACGACTTGACCTTTCGCCTTAGCCGGGACCAAAATGTAGTCAGAGAAGTAGGTAGTAATGAAGAATAGCGAACTAATCATGGTCAGAAACTCTACATGAACATTAGCAAGAGGTTTAGCTCACATTCCGGCAAGAGCGAGAGGACTTGTCAATTCCAAAACCCGCTGCCCGGCCTCCATTCCCGCTCCTTCGACCGAAACCACAACGAACTCTTCATCTGAGATTGAGCCGAAGTCCTGAGTTGGCGGGCTCGTCGACATGGATCGACTTGCTTTGATTGCTGGTTGGAACAAACTCTGGGCCAGGCGACTATCGCAAACGATTGAGCATTCTATTGGGGTAATCGAGACATTGAGAAAGGCATGCTTGCTAGCCCACGATTCGTCATTAGGAAGGTAGTCATGAGAGGAGCTGCTTTCTAAACCTTTTGCTGCAACTTCTCCCGGGGGAAATAGTAGCCTGAGGATGGTGGGCAGGTAGTGATGGTACCGTTCCAGAGGAATTTGGATGAGGCTCAGCTTGGCTTCCTAGTTGGCTCAATGGAATTAGCAGTTTGCTTAGATGGCCATTCGTCAGATCGGACATCGTTCTCGACTCAAGCGATGGCATGACTTGCGCAGCTTATATCGCTCGAGGATAGTCGAGTCTGGCGGACTTACGATGAAATGGATGTTGGCCGACATCAGAAGGGTAGAGTGCTCCATGTTGAAGTTGCGGTTAGCGGATGTTGCGAGAGGGGTGATGATAGTGAAGGATCATGAAAGGGAGACTGTGTGATGTTAAAATGATTAATATTCTTGGTGTGGACAGGACCTTCTCGGCGTTGACAGTAGCGAGGTCACAGCATAGGTATTGTGAGTGCTTTTTCAGTAGCAATTCCAGTGGGCGGACGGTAAAATGTCAGCATTCTACAGGACATTCCTGTTCCCATGCACGAGGCCCACTTCGCACTAAGAGGCTAGACAGCACAGCATTTGGGAACAGGATCAGTAGGAATACGGCTGAAGAGCGCTCAGACATGAATATGCTTTGAGTAAGCGGATAGAGGGTGCTAGGCAGATGGTGTCATCGGGATGTTATCGAAAGCTGAAGCGAGCATAGACACGGCTGGTTCATTGGGATGTAATAAGTGCAGAATAGTCACGCTTGTAGCACCTGTAGCAAATGTAGCAGACAGTGGGGTGTTTCCCACAGTATAAGACCAAGGCTATGATGAATGTACGAAAGAAAACATTGCGTGCTTTACCTTTGAACTCAAGGAAGCGTGGAGTCCGTGCTGAGCATGATGCAGCACGAAAGGATAGCAGGTAGGTTGTTCCTTTAGTGGCCGCATGCAGGTGAACGTAGGCTACTCCCAGAGCGTGGGGTAGGCCAGGGTGTGGGTGAGTGGGCGAGGAATGGGGTAGAGCGCGGTGCGAATGGATGTATGGCTGAAAGTTTCTAGCGCGGGAATAGGTCAAAGGTCAATGGTGGAAGGCGCCATTGGTGCAGTTCAGGGTGCCTGAAGTGAGAAAGAGGAAGCTGGTGTGACGGTGTGACGGTGTGACGGTGTGACGGTGTGACGGTGTGACGGTGTCTCTCTTCTATGCGTTCGGGATGCGAAGGTATGTAGGGCAAAGGTGCCCGTGGTTGATATCGATTCGCGAATTGGCTGCTCTCCCTCTCGCGGATGCGTTCCTCAAGCATTCGTACCTTAAAATGACACAAGCGAGAAAACTCTGATATGGGGTCGGAAGTTGAGGGTGCTGGGCTGGGGGCTGGGGAGTCATGTGCCCTAGGTCTAGGTGAGAGTGTTAGCGGATGTTGGGCAGCGCCGAAGACATCCATTGGCCCTAAGGTAGTTACTTAAGGTAGACCATGCCTGAGATGACAGGCTAGAACTAAGGCTTAAAGATGTCGGAGGATGTTGAGAGTGTATTACGAGGACGGGGACGGGGACGGGGACGGGGACGGGGACGGGGACGTCAGAGGGTTCAATTAGTTATTGATTACGAGCAAGTGTGTAAAGATGCTTGGTAATTGAGGGGAAACTCTCGGGAAACTCTCAGCTAACTTAGGCCAGACAACTTTAACTTACAAGTAACTTAAGTTAGTTGGTTGCAAAGGTAACTACCCGAGCTACCTTACCTTACTAACTTAGCCTTAAATCTCAGCTGCAGAACATATGTACGAGACCTTCAACCCCCACACTGCCAACCACGGCTGTAAAACGCCAATAATGGAGAACCCTCTTCCTAGCTGCAGTAGTTCCTCTCGCTTACACCTAAGCCTTCGAGGAACAGGACTGAACTTGATCGTCTCTAATTCACTCGCTTCACTCAATCTATCCACATCCCTGTCTCTGCGTCGCCTGGAACATTTCAGGAACAAGAATCGCCAGCCGATGAAACTTCCCTGCTGCAAGTCATCCACCTTACGTCATGAATGTAGTGTACTTCCCCCACGGACTGTGTAGCAGCGCCGACCTTTACAGAATTGGCTATTTGTCAACGCGGGGAATCCCAGGATATCACCTCTTGTCCAAAAGTCAGTGACGCATCATGCGCGTCAACTTCTCCTCTCTAGTAAGCCCAGGGGAGATCATTGCAGTTTGGACATGTGGCAGAAGTCTAATGCAGCTATCTGCCCCAACTTCCTCGGCCAAAGCCCCTACCTCTACCATTCGGACTATTCCCGTTGAAAGGCGGCGCCGCCCGGTCACGGACCCTTTGCGAGTAGCCGCCGCTTGGAGGAGGCTGACCCCAAGCGCCAGGATGCTGTTGCATTTGACCCTGAAAGTTTGATTGAGGCCCTGGCGGAAATGAAGGTGGACCCTGGTTGTGATAGACTCTAGGTCCTGTCGGCGGCGGTGGTATGGGTGCGAAGTTCGGAGGGATAGTCGCGCTGGGGTTAGGCAATGGTGGTGGAGGGGGTGGCCATTGGCCTTGATAGTTTGGAGGTGGAGGAGGCGGAATTGGAACTCCGCCAGGACTAAGGGGGAAATTCTGCGAAAAAGCATGTGGGAAAGGTGGCGGTGGTGGGGAGGGACCTTGCGGAGGGTTTTGGAAGGACGGCTGAGTGTGAATTACTGAAACAGGTTGCTGGAACGCCGGCATTGTTTGCGGTGGTGAGTAAGACGCCGATCTTGATATGGACCGGGAACGGCTGCGGAGGCTGCGATACTGCCTTTTGTCTCTCGACCCACTCCTCGATCTCGACAATGACCGCTTCTCATTCCAATATCTTGTACCTTCTCTTGGGCCCACGGAGCTTGATCGACTTCTGCCTCTGTTCCGACTGCTACCGGAATCACTGTATCTTCTTCTTTTGCGCGGACTTAGGCTTCTATCCGTACTGGTGTCTCGCCTGGCAACTTTTGTGAAGTCTTCAACCCCTTCTCCCCTCCTCTTCATTCTCTCACAGAATGCTCTGGACCATCCATAATATCCCTCACCCTCAAGAACGTCCCCTGTGATGTCATCCCGTAGCACAGACTGACCCAGCTCATCCAGATCCATAATTTTTGCCTCATCCCCAAAGCTCATACCATCGAGTGACTCAACTTTTTGTAGAAAATTATTGACTGCGGTCGCCAAGCTTGCATCTGCTGGGCCAGCCACGAACTGCAACGGCTTCACAAGCTGAGGATTGATAGGGGTTGCTGAATTGGGTAATATATGAGGTAGTAGATTCCCGGCAGGTAGATCATAGAAGGGTGTCGATAGGTCACCATGAGACGCTGGCATAGTGTAGGGCGCCCCTCTTCGCTCTTCTCCGAAAGCTTCATTTCCAACGCTATTGGATGATTTCGTTTCGCCGTCATTCTTCGTAAAACCAAGTTTGGCGGCATTCAATACGGTGTCCCGTAACAGTCCAACATGAGAAGACTGATAGTAGCCATTACTTTCCCAGATGTCAAGCAATCCTTGGATCTTCCTATGCTGGCTAGCATACACGTCCGGGTTATAGGCAGAAGCGTGTCCTAAAAGGGTTGTAAGATGCGACTGGAGGCCCACAGTCAAAGTAGATTGCGCTAAGGATGATCCCGAATGATATTTTGTGTGATGAAGTAGGTCGTTCAAAAGGTACAGAATGTACAGCTGTCTTCGTCGACCAGAGGGACCCTCTTCATTATTTGGGGCCAACTCGTCTCCCTCCACAGACTTCTTGAATGACGCAGAAAGGGCCACAAAATATTTCCCAATGGCATTAATCCGGGCTGTAGATGGAACAATGTTCTTCAATAGCCAATCTTTACATAGCTGTTCTCAGGTTTCCGTTTAGCCATCACATCACCCATGTGGGGTAAGCCTTCAAACCTGGATGTTCTTCGTTGAGCACTGCCTTAGCATTGCCTCTAATGTGACATAAAAGTGAGTGACTTCCGATTTTGGTATTGCAGTTGGATCTGGGCGAATTAAGCCAGCAGCCAAGGATGCCTTAGCGATAGCAAGGGAATGAGATGCCATGCTGGCTGTAAGTGACGATCCAGACTCCAGATGTATGAAAGCCCAGTGTCTCGACTCTGATAAGTCTAGTAGAGTGCTGGAAGCGAAAAGTCCGCTGGTGAATACTTCGTTGGCCGGCAAATCATTTGACGCGCCAACCGCGCTGACGATGTCCCACACCCAAGGCCGCTGAGGGAGCTGAGCATGCATTTTTCTTATTAATTTCGCGATACCAAGGGGAGAATTTTACGGAAATAACCCAGGGCCAAGTAACATATACATAAAATACTCTGCCGACAGTTTGGTAGGTCCTGGTTGACAAGCGGCATTAGCTACGACCAAGAACTACGAGTACGCCTCCACAGCAAAAGGCTGTAGCAGAAAGCGCGAAGCACGCTCCTAGCTCCGACGTTTCCGAAGTCAACATGCTACCTAGGAAAGCTCTCGCGTTCCGCCACTTGTCACACCGCGGACTGAGCCCAAAAAGCTTTTGGGAGGAATGTGGCTTCCTCGCATTCCTTGGAACCCTCTACCTTATCGCATTTACTCCAGCAGCTATCGTACTCAATCGAGAGAAAAAAGCAGGTTATCCACGTCCTAGACCGTATGCTTAGCCGCTCGCAGGCTTCTCTTTTACTCGAGCTAACATGCATAGGCCGGTCAATCGAACATATTGCTCACAACTAATTTAGGGTAAAGATAATGTTGGAACACAATGATAAACTAGGCAATGGCGTTCGAGACATTGTGGGCGTCTTGCACTGTTGTGTGCGGCTCGCTATCGATCCAGCCAGAATATATGCAAATGCGGACGTTTTTGAGGTGCATGTGGGCCGTTTGTTCCACCATTTGATGCTTTGTGCCAAGGTTGGATTAACGAGACTGTCAAGAACCGATCATAGTGATAGACCATACTAATCCTTCTTTCAAAGGACTCGATTCCACATTGCTTTGCAGCCTGAACCTTCCGCTTTTTCTGCGTTCGGCGCAGCACTATGCCTGGTCAAATCCGTCCTTGCTACCCCTCTGCAGCTGGGAGATCAACTGAATCGATCCCCCTTCTTTGATCGATAAGGCTTCGTTGCGATATATTTACTCCCTTCTTCGGTCTTTTGATCTCCATTAGCGAGCGGATGTTCGGTCGGCGCAGGGTCGTTGCTCGCTTCCATGCTTGGGCTGCTAGCATGGTCATGTGTCTTCCGGTGGCTTTGTTTTGTGATAGGAGGACTCGCAAGGAATTCAGCCTCAAGTGATTCCTTCAATCGCCTCCGCTTCGTCTCTTCTTCGAAGCGGGCTTGCTTTTGTTCATTGACTGAACGTTTGGCGAAGACATATGCTCCTCCGCCGGCTGTGATCGATTAGCCGTGCTTCGATAGTTAATTGATAGAGACACCTACCCACGATCAAGGTGCCCCAACCGATCCTAGAATGAATTTGAGCTCTACCGCAACTTTGAATGTACATGTAAAACCTACCATGTTGATCTGATCTGTAATAGTTAGCAATTGAAGAAGGACTTATAGACGCTGGCATACGGTATTCATATCTTCAATCTCAGGATGCTAGGCAGGCTTACCAGTGCGGAGATCCTGACTCCCTGAGGAGTCGAAGGGTTGCGTACGGTAGAGGGTAGCTTCGTGACGGAATTGCGGAATTGGTCCGGTAGCTTCGACTGCGGCAAAAGGGCTTGGCGCAGACTGCTCGATTGACTCATCGAGACCTCTTCATTCACAGATTAACCCTCCTGTCAATGGACTTCGTCCTTGACGCTTGTGAGGTGCACAGGTCTGTAATAGAATCACTGAATAGGATTTGTGCAAGCTGCCAAATTCACCTGTTATGGCGCTGCTGATGAAGACTGACCGGAAGTCTACCTCTCAATCTTGAGCCCGACTTTGAATTCGCAATAGTCGGAGCTCGTTATGGCGTCTAAACGGAAGGCTGCTATCAGCTCTAAAAGCAGCAGACCTGCGAAAAGATCCGCTTCTGGTGCAGCAACTCCTCAGAGCATTGGTAGTAGCGATGAATACTCTGCAGAGGGCTCTGAGGCCAGTGAAAGCGAGGCCGAAAACCTTAGCAGAGCAGTTAATACGTTTTCCTCGGACTCGCTGAAGAGCCGAAGGAAGGAACAAAGTCACACACTTGACCGCGAAGCTAAGCTAAACGGCATCAGCAACCTCTCTTACCTAAGTCTTAAACCTGACCATGAGAACCGTCCGCTGTGGGTTGACTCTAAGAAGGCTAGGATCACTTTAGAGCACTTCTCTCCATTAGCCAACCAGGCTCAGGACTTCCTCACTACTATTGCAGAACCGCTTTCACGGCCAGAGTTCTTGCACGAATATGCCTTGACGGTTCATAGCCTCTACGCTGCTGTGTCCGTTGGTCTGGTACCTCAGGACATCATCAACTTCCTAGACCGACTTTCGAAGACTCCTCTACCAGCCGAAATAAGAAGCTTCATTCTCGATTGCACCCAAGCGTTTGGGAAGGTCAAACTGGTGTTGAAGCACAACCGATATTATCTCGAAACTCCAGATAACAAAGTGCTACAAAAGCTCATGCAAGACGAAATTATCAGCGCACAGACAACTGGGGAGACGGCAGGTATTATAACGGAAAAAGCCCCAAAGATGGGTGGACTTGTAATCCCAGGCACGAAAGATGCCGCTGGTGTAAGACAGCGGCCTGGTGCCGAAGATCCGGACCAGCCAACAACAAATGAGCAAGATGGAGTGGCGAAAGAGGATGATATATACATGACCCTCCGAGAAGACGACGACGACGATGAAGATGATGAAACGCACATACATTCAGTCGAGATACCAAAGGATGGCGTCGAACCGGTACAGAAACGATGCCTTGAGCTAGGATATCCTGTGCTCGAGGAGTATGACTTTCATAACGATCAGGTCAACGCCAACTTAGACATCGACTTGAAGCCAAATACTACTATTCGTACTTATCAAGAGAAAAGCTTGAGCAAAATGTTCAGTAACGGTAGGGCTCGAAGCGGAATCATAGTCCTGCCTTGTGGGGCAGGAAAGACTCTCGTGGGGATCACAGCAGCTTGCACCATAAGAAAGGGTATAGTGATCCTGTGCACAAGCTCGATGTCCGTTGTCCAATGGAGGAATGAGTTCCTAAAATGGTCGAATATCAACCCAAACGACATTGCAATATTTACATCGGATCACAAGGAAAAATTTTCCCGCAATACTGGTATCATCGTCTCTACATACTCCATGGTTACGCAGACAAGGTCGCGTTCATACGACGCTCAAAAGATGATGGATTTTATGCAATCGAGGGAGTGGGGGCTCATGATCCTTGACGAGGTCCATGTCGTACCGGCCTCTATCTTCAGAAAGGTTACACATTCGATCGCTACACACTCAAAGCTTGGTCTCACAGCTACTTTGCTTCGTGAAGATGACAAGATCACAGATCTTAACTTCCTGATCGGTCCTAAACTCTACGAGGCCAATTGGATGGAGCTTGCAGACCAAGGACACATTGCCAAAGTACAGTGCGCAGAGGTTTGGTGTCCAATGACCACCGAATTCTATCAGGAGTATCTTCGCGAAACCTCGCGCAAGCGGGCCCTGCTATATATCATGAACCCTCGCAAATTCCAGGCTTGCCAATTCCTGATCGATTATCATGAAAAGCGTGGTGACAAAGTCATCGTCTTCTCTGACAATGTCTTTGCCCTGAAAGCATACGCTTTGAAGTTGAAGAAATTCTACATCTACGGTGGTACGCCGCAAACCGAGCGCCTTCGAGTGCTAGAAAACTTTCAGCACAGCGAACTAGTCAACACCATCTTCCTGTCGAAAATCGGAGACACTTCATTGGATTTGCCGGAAGCAACGTGTCTCATACAAATTTCCTCACATTATGGCTCACGTCGTCAAGAAGCTCAACGTCTGGGTCGTATCTTGCGAGCCAAGCGAAGAAATGACGAAGGCTTCAATGCGTTTTTCTACTCATTGGTATCCAAGGACACGCAAGAAATGTACTACTCTTCAAAGCGTCAAGCTTTCCTTGTCGATCAAGGCTATGCTTTCAAGGTCATCACTCATTTGCAAGGCATAGAGAACCTCCCAGGTCTGGCATACGCAACACCGGCCGAGAGGAGAGAGCTGCTGCAAGAGGTCATGTTGCAGAACGAAACGTCAGCCGATGTGGAGAAGGTCGATGACGACCTTTTTTCTGCGCGCTCAGGGGGGACTAGGGGAAAGAGTAGTGGCATAGCTAAGAAGGGAGCAAAGCGAACAGCAGGCATGCTCAGTGACTTGAGTGGTGGTCAGGACATGGCTTACATTGAGTACAACAAGAGCAGGAACAAAGAGTTGAAGGGCAAACACAATCCCCTGTTCAAGAAAATGGCAAAAGAGCAGCAGAGGCGAAAGCAGCAACGGCTCGATCTATGATTTGGTACATGAAGTCGTCAGGCAATCTTTGACATGCGTTGCACAGCGATGGCGTTGTTTGAGGATGTACAGGGCGTCTAGACTCCGTGGACTGCAGAAGCCAAGCAAGCTTAGACAGAAAGACACGGCCTCGCGCTTTTCGGGCCTTTCGGCTTTCGAGATATCACATCTGCACAACAGTACAGAAGATCCTATGACGAAAATGTTCCTACAATGACGACGGCATGCTTCTTGGATGTCGATGGTTGGCTGATGGTAATGGACTTTGGCGGATGACAAAGCAAGGACGTCTAGCCTTGGCTTGGTGGCAAATTTCTCCGCACCAAGCAGCGCCAAATCTCGTAAGCAGTTGTCATGTACACCAGTAGAACGGAACGGGCTGCGACATCGACTGATCAACTTCATCGTGGCTAAGAGCCTATTGTAGGGCAGACTTACAGACTAGAGCGCATATAAGTAAACGTTCTCACTTCTGGTCCTTCCAATCCGCTGTTTCTTGACATTTCGTACATGTCAATCTATCATCATATTTTTCGATCAACAAGTCACCTCTCCATTATACGCCTTTCCCGATCTCAGAAAGGTGTTGTTTCTTTATTACATACGTCTCCCATCAGGAAGAACAACGTTTTACTCGACACAAGCATGCCTGCGTCACAGGTACAACTTTCTACGGACAATGTTGGCGTCTTCCATGTCCCCCAGGTTACTGGTGAATCTGCAGCCAAGGCTTCTGAACTCCTGCAGGAGAACCATGAGAAACATCATATCTTCTTCAATGCATCCGGATTTCATAGTACGTCTTGGCTACGCGACGTAGAGAGCCACGCTAACAATCGTATCTAGACCACATAGCCCATCATATGCTGACCCTTTACGCTCTTGGCGCATCTCCTGAAATCATGCAGAAGCAGTATGATGACCAAAAGTCTGCTCAAAAGCCGCCTCAGCCTGTTGACGATGAAGTGCTAAAGGACCTTCATGACTACAAGAAATTCCATGAGTATCTAGGCAACGAGCGCTATTACCACGACTACCTTGTATTCTTCGAAGGCGAGATCGACAAAAAGGGCTACGAGGCTGTCATCAATGAGTATGTCCTCCAGGGAGACGAGCGTGCCAATGATATGTTCGTGCGGATGCATGCCGGATTCCTGCACCCTATGATCCATCTGGGCTTCGGTGTGGAATTCAAGCAGCCAGCCATCATCGCTGAAGCTCTTGCACAAGCTGCTGTTCACGATTCATGGATCGGACCGTTTCTGCTTGGGGCGGAGAAAGCCGCTGAGACGACGGGTAGAGGCAAGAACATGGTTAACCTGCTTGACGAAATTCGCGCAGATAAGAATCTTAGTGAGGCTGCTCATTGGGATGACGGAAACAAGATTCGTGATGGGATCATGGTGCGCGCCCCTGACGAGGCCGTCAAGCACGCTAGCCAGTGGAAAGTGGGAAAGCACGAACTAGTGGAGAAGAACGCTGAGATGACTAATGCCGTTGGTACGTCAACGAAAAGTTTCTTAGAACTGTTGCTGACAGTAGTGAAGTGTACTATACTGGTGGGGCCCAACATCCCCCAAAATTGGTCAAGTATGGTGGAGTACCTCTCAGTCTATTGACGACGCATGCTTGATTGTTAAGTGGCAAAAGTTGACCTTCATTTCTCTTCTAGGTATGACTTCTACTACATGCATTGCGTCAATTGCTCCATCTTCTATGACGGTTTGCTCGAGCAAACGTGGATAAGCGATGAGAACAAAGCCCACCTCCTGGAATGGAAAGGTCGTCTTGATCTCTGCATGTACGCTTCTCGAAGATCGCCAGAACCGCTTGTAGATGAGATCCTCAATTATAAGCCCACGAGACCAGCGAACTCGTGGGCAGACATCTTCGACCGCGTCCGCAACCATCCGGATGATGGCCATGCTAGCAAGCTGGTCAGGGCGCTGGCTCATGGAGAGCAGCTCTGCAAAGGGCACGATAATGATCAGAGATTCAGGATAAAGGATAGAATGTGGTTGCAGCTTGGGCATATGGGTAAGCATTCCATATGCGATAAGGCATACGCTCGAGCTAACCTCTGCATCAGCCATCGATAGTGTTGAGAGTCCCGGTAAGCCGAAGCACTTCCCCCTAACATCGTATTCCGATTTGGCTTTAAAGGCTACGGCTTGGACCCAGACGATCCTACGAACGAGAGTCTATGTCTTAGCCTACTAGCTTCTGCTGTGATTCATTGCAGTCTCTCCAGGCAATCGCTGACTCTGAAAAGGCAAAACATGGGTACGTTCGGCAGGATTTCCTGAAGCATGGACGGAGTGAGCCTCATATGTTTTCAATGACCGGACTTCGCTTACTTGTTACATCACACAGTTTCGAAGACCGTCCCCGTGCACAACTCTGAAGCGGCGAAACCCAGCATGCAAGTGTCTTGGATAGGCTGTGAGACATGCGCGCTTAAGCTAAGCTTGGCAAAGATAGCAACTGTACCAACGCTAGGTATTACACATTTACGGAGAATGAGAAATCATTGTCAATGCAGCCTGCCTACTGTACAATGCAAATACAGTTCGATACTTGCCTCTTGTGCAATCTTGTCTCTACAACTCACCCTTTGAAAGGCGATAACCTCGGATCTCTCAGATGCTGCGCTGTTTCTGTTTTATGAAGCGACGCTCTCGGACCCATCACCGCGAATCGCCACCAGTCGCGACCAGTCGCTTTTGGAATTTCCCGATAGATCGGGCATTATATGAACTGGTAAAGCTTATCAATATGCTGTCAGCCATTTATATGTTGGGTGGGTTCTAGACGTTCATCCTCTCAAGACCTTAGTCCTGGTAACGGAATTCCTTTCACCATGAAGCTTTGGGGAAGTTTACCGCTTGCCATTATCCTTCAAATCTGCACCTTGATTCTGGCGGCGCCACCAGTGATTCCTCTCAACTCCACAGCTGAGCTCGACTCGCCGGGCACTCCTACCTTTCCGAATGCAATAATTACGTAAGTCACGAGGAAACTTTCCTTGTCCGGCAAAGAAGATTTGGTTTCACTTACAGGAAGCAGCATCGGCCAGCGCCTTCCCCCCGACCCTTATCAAGTACATGTGGACGGCACCACTACGAGTGTCATATTCTCCCATTACGGGCAAAAACTCGTTCCGAAAACAGTTCTTGACCTATGCTTCGAAGCTCAAAATCAAATCGTTGATGCAGTAGTAGCTAATCATGGAGACGGACCAATGCCCTGGAGGTTGAACCCCTCATGGTGGTCTTTGAACACACAAGTCAGAATATCAGCTTCAAAAGAAATGAGTTGGTCGATGCTGGCGCATGCGTTCAAGGGTATCGTTCAATTTTTCGATACGTTTGGTTACATGGCCCTGCAGTTTGAGGTTTTGGATGAAATCAGCGGTATTGTGGGGGAGGGGGCTTTCATTTACTCGAACAAGCCTGCATCATAGAAGACAGCGCATGCATACAGTACAGGTCCGAATCCTTCCATAACGTACATCGATGGAAGAAGTATGTGAAGGCGCGAAGGCAGTAACTGCAGACACGCGTAGCCAATCAAATGCGTTGGCGCTTCGGCCTTTGAAACTCCGTGAGCCCCGCCATTGTCTTCATATCGTCCACCTCACTTCCCACTTTCACCTTTACTCTTCTTCATCCAACCTTTCCACCAAGCTATTCCACGTAAATACATCTGAATCTGCTACTATGGCTCCCTCCGACGAGGATCGCAATCCACATGACGACACCACAAATCCGTTCATTGCCTTCCGACGCTTCGCTGACGAACAGATGTCTACCATCTTCAATAGCGTCTTTGGTTTGCATACACCGTCTAGCTCTTCATCTCCAGATCGCGCTACAAAAGATTATCAGGCATGGTTACAAGAAGCAAGAGAATCACGGGACGCGCTCGATCGAGAAGCAGAGGAGATGGGCAAGATCATGGATGTGTATACTAGGGCTCGTGACGAGCAACAAGAGCAGGAGCCCCCCTGGAATTCCTATATAAAGTCCATGAAAGAGCAACAAGACCAGGACACTGCCCAGGACGATACGCAAAGGTGCATCCGCGATGATGACAAACCACTCAGATGCCCTTACAGACCAGCAGAGCGAGAGGTGCCCGTAGAGCGATTTGGCCAAACTACAGGCTTCTCAGATGATACTGCGCTTGATCCATTCCCACTGTCTAAAGGCTTTAGCATTTCCTTCCCCTTCGATACCTTCTCCATGATCGGCGAGCAAGTCAACTCCAGCCCCATAACATACCTACTCTTCGGCCCTTACTCCCCTGTTCGACTTGAGCAGCATCGGCTATTCAAGGATCAGGACGTTCATTGGCGAGAAGCATTTGAGGATCTGCTTGCTGTGCAGAGTGGACGGGAAATAGGATCCAAATGCACAAACAGGCCAGACCTTAGTAAGGCTGAATGGGTTAGGGAAATGATTGATATGGCTGTGCGTCAACGCGAAAGAGAACGAGATGCGGAGGAAAGACAGGAAGCTCAGCGTGCAACGTCGACAGCTATCAGGAGAAAGCCTGGGTTCTTGGACCGATTTGCCGATTCAAGGCAGCCTGAGAACGATGCGGACGAAGACGAAGCTGACGGTGACTTTGACGAAGCTGATGATGACGACGAGGATGACGATGAAGAAGTTACAGAACTAGACCTTTACGAAAGATTTTTAGATTCCAAAGCCGCATCCTCTAATACGTCCAGCATCGCCCAATCAGCATGTCGATCTTTCGCCCAATTACAGCATGACTCCGCTCCAACTGCGACAGATAGTGCTAAGCCTAGCATCCTATCAACTCTCACTACCACCGAACGAGTCACGCTACCAGACGGTACAGTGAACACAAAGGTTGTGCTCAAGAAAAGATTTTCCGATGGAAGGGAAGAGAGTACAGAAACGGTGCATACGCAGAACCCAATGCTACAGGTGCAATTGCCCGCTGCTAAGGTTGCATCAAATGATAAGGATCTCAATCAGAAAGAAGCCGACGAAAAGAAGTCGAAGGGTTGGTTCTGGTCATAAGCAATTGTATCAGCATGTGTTGGGCCTGGAGGAGTTTGAGTTGAGCTATTCTGGATTCGGTGGGTAGATAATGCATTATGAGGATGGGTGTGGAGCAAATTGTCTTAGCATAATATTGATGAGTCATTCCGCTCAGTGTATATGTTCCAGCTCAGAATGCACACCCTTCTCCTTCTTTAAATCACTTTTCACTACCAAACCCGGCCCCTTCCCTACTTCAGCAGCAGCACCCCCTGTCTCTCCACAATTGAGTTCTTCTTAAGCTCGCAACCCTCCAAACCATCCACCATCAATGCCTCTTACCATACACAGACCTAAACCCAAACCCAGCTCGTTCACCAACGCCCTTCGAAGATGGCAGATAGGTGATTAGCCATGACAACTACACCGTCTCCTGCAGAGAACAGCTTGCCTATATCCCCTCATACCTCCACCCTCAGAGACAACGCATACAATCCCTTCTACCCAAACAGCAACAATAATAAACAACTGACGCTGTTCATGAAAAAGACATAAAAGTTGGTGGCCTCGTCCCCTCCCTCGAAGGTCAATAAGAAAGTAATGAAGGAAGAGGATGAGAAGGAAGCAGCTGGAAGGCAGGACCATCAGGAACGAAGTGAGAGGCATTTGGATAGCTTGGGTGAAGATATGAAGAGCTTTTTTGGGAGGATTTGCTGTAGCTGAGGAGAGGGGAGACACGGATGCAGATGAGATTCGAGGGAAGGAGGAAGAGGAAAAGAGGAGGGTGAAGAGGAAGGTGAAGAGGAAGGTGATATTTCTTTGAATGACAGATGTTTTGGCCAGGTTTAAGGGAGAATTGGATGGAAATCTCGGAGCGAAATTACAAGGTTATGGTATTTGGCACCTGTAGGCATTGCTTGGTTCCTTCAACAAGGCTATTCGTAGCACTTATCTGTCATCATCTTCATCGACTCTCGCCCTCTTCGTTCTCCTATCGTCGGACTCTTGTAATCCGTGCTTTTTGTTTCCACTTCCGCCCACACCCCCCGTTACGTCTCTGATCATATCGTCGATATGGAAGGGGTCGGCTGCATTGGTGGTGTCCTTTTCGAACTGTACTGGCCCATCTCGCGCCTGCATGCCACCCAAATTAGTAAAGTGTACCCTGCAGGAAAGTTTAGTTGTACTGACCTCAGCATCAGCAGCACCCTTGAACCCCTCTTTCGCCTTTCCCAAGACCTCAAATCGATTACTCTTGGCAATTTTGTCATACTCTTTGCCTCCATCTTCTTCGTCGTCATCATCCACGTTCGCTCTTGGCCTGTATATGCTGCTGATAGCATCTTGCGCCGCGAACAAGGGTTTGTCGTAGGCTTGGTCTTCATTGAAGCCCGTATCGAAGCCACTCGTTTGGTTGAAAAGCCGTGAGTCCCACATTGACTCTGAAGACTGGGTAGGCTTTGCCAACCCTAACGCTACCTTCTCTGAGATATCTCTGTTCTGTTCCCTTGCTAGCATCTGTATCCTTCGCTCGGTGCCCATGCGTGACTGCCGTAATTGCTTTTCATTCTCCTGCCGTCTTTCTCTCCGCATTTGCTCTCGTTCTCTTGTTGCCTCCTCGTCTTCGCTATCTGACCGGCTATACGAGGACGCTGAACGACTTCTACTCCTGCTGTATGATCTCGCGTGAGATGCCCGTCTCCCAGCCATTGACCGCTCTTCACGGGCTTTTTGTGCCAGCATCCTCAGTTGGTCTTCTTTCTCCATGCGCTCCCTCTCAGCTAATTTCTGCTGCATAAGGGCTCGCTGTTGGACTTCTTGTCTGGCGTGTCTATCGGCTGTATTCAAGGCTTCAGAGAACGTTGCGAACTTGTCGTTAATGGTGACATCTTGGAGGCCTCGGCCATCAGCTGCTAGACGTTTGTCCAGGGGCACGGTGTAACCTTTGGGATTCTTCCAATTCGAGACAGTGGGCGGTATCTTCCAAGCTTCTTGGTCTTCTGCGGTTAGTTTTCGTGGAGGTGAATGCATGACAGGCGGTGGAGGCGACGGCGGGCCTCTCGGTATCTTTTTGTGCTTGAATTTGGGAGGCTCCAACGGGTCTTTCTGCCTCTCCATAATCTTCATTATTCTGTCATTCTTCCGTGTCACATCACCCATTTGATTTGCCGGCGTATAGCGCACGTACGTCGCATCGCTCCTGGTAATGCCTTGGACATGCTTGGGCTTCTGTGCAGCGACTGCTCCGTTTACCAACTTTTCCAGAGCATCCTTCGTTTTTTTTGTCTGCGCAGCGACCTCCTCTTCTGACGGCCGGTCCAGCGAGATTTCTCCCACGTCCGCTCTTTGCCGAAGCGGTATCAGATCCTTAAATGAGGCGTGCACGATGCGCTTGTCGTTGTGTCCTTGGCGGGCTATGGCGTCGTATTTGACCTTTCCTTCCGCATCCACCTGTACAGCTAGAGCATTCGACGTAGACGAGGACTTTCTACCCATATCGAGAGGATACTGCGCTACCGGTATTTCTGGAAAGGCCCCCCCATCTCCATAATCCTCTGCAGATCTTGGCCGCCATCCTGCTCTTTGTCCATATGCCGGAGGGCCAGTCCGCTGGACTGACATTAGCACAGAGGCGACAACTGTCATACTATGAGTGTGAGGACTCACCTTCAGGACTATCCGTGTCTCGTCCAAAGCTTCAGCGCCCAATATCTTTGGACCTTTAGACTTGGTGTGACTCGGTAGCTCTTCACTTTCTCCTGTGTATTTCGGTTTCGGCAAAGCTTTGGCTAAGGAGGTTGAGATCGACGACATATCGACAGAGGAGCGGTGAGGATTGGAGGATGAGCTGTGCTGGACGTAGTCAGTGTCGAACATGAACAGTCGGAATCATTTCTCGACGTTCTGCTTGCTGCCGGCTGAGTCATCAAGGCAATCAATTATATGCCAAGAATTCCCCCATCGTGCCCTCATTTTGTGCTGTTACTGTCGGCCTTGACTACCTTATGATTAAGCTAATCGAGAATCGTCAAGCATGATCAATGGCTTTCCCGCGCAAATCTCTGCGCGCGTTCTTGAACCATGCCAAAAGAGGTCTGGCTCAAGCAGTCCATGGAGATCAAAAGATCAATATAGTTGTAGGGAACGAGTCTGCAGGTCTACCACCCCGCACATTCGCTTTACTTCTCTTCCATAGTCGCTGAAGCTCGTCAGATCTGGATTCCTTTACCTCATCACTTCTCTACGCCTACATAAGATCTACCGTTCCACCTCGAGACGCTTTCTCACCTCTCTACGTGCCATTGCTGAACATACCGGCATCTGGTCTGCGCCTTCGTCCCGAGTTCACTGCCGTTTGTGGTCATTCCAACATCTCTACTTCTCAGCTCATTACGCTCAATGACTTACCTGATCGGTTCAGGCAGCCTGAAAATGTACGCTGGATACTAGTGGACCACAATAAGCTCCAAGGACAGCTTGGTGACGAATACTCCAGGCACGTGCATGGGGTCATCGATCATCATGAAGAAGAGAATGCAATCACTCGAGATACTGGGTCTGAGCCACGAGTGATTGAGAAGTGCGGGTCTTGCACAAGCCTTGTTGTGCGATACTGCAGGTCCGCATGGGATGGTATTTCCAGCTCTTCACTATCCTCCGGCGCTGCCCACGCTCAAGGCGAAGCTGCAGTTGACGACAGCGCTGTGACTCAGGCATGGGACGCGCAGATCGCGAAGATGGCACTAGCATCTATACTCGTTGATACAGCTGATCTTAAAGCTCCAGGGAAGGTCCAGCAAGTGGATAGGGAAGCTGTGGAGTACTTGGAGGCAAAGATCCAAATGTCCGCAAAAGATGCAAAATCATGGAGTTGCGATCAATACTTCGCGGAGATTGATGAGGCCAAAAGAGACATTGAGCATCTCAGCTTGGATGAAATCCTACAAAAGGATTATAAACAATGGACGGAGAATGGGATGAATCTGGGCATTAGTTCGGTTGTGAAACCCTTGGAATTCCTCGTTAAGAAAGCTGAGTCGGGTTCGAGCAAGTCTCCTTTTAAAGAAGAGTTGCAACAATTCATGAACCAGCGAGGACTGTCAATCTATGCTATCATGACAACATCCATAACCGCAAAAGGGGAATTCCAGAGACAGCTACTTTTGAAAACAAACAAAGCCGCATCTTCTGTCACAAGTAGATTCGCAGAGCGAGCGATACCTGATCTCAAGCTTCATGATTTGGAGGTTGAGGGCATTACTACACAGGGCACGCCCGCTGGTGATGAGCTCCATCCATCGATATGGATGCAGAAGGATGTGACTAAAAGTAGGAAACAGGTTGGTCCACTGCTGCGAGGAGCTATGAGAGCATAATATCTACGAGAGTTATGGATCCAACATCCAACCGTTGGTGGAGTCCCAGTTGCAATAAAGCCTTCAGTTAACGCGCTGGCGGGTCTCAAGCCACGGCACAGCCGCAGCGATCTCTCCCGACGCGCGCCGTTTCACAAGGAAGCTGCCAAGGCGCGAGGCATCAGTCCGGGGGAGAGCTCCACCAAGCATCAAGTCATCAACACGCCACCTCCCATCCATACTTGAATAGTGATTAGCCGCCCAACTTTCACTTCCTCCACCATACTTCCTCATATCCCCACTACCCTGCCAAAACCACTGAAACATCCAACATAATTTTAAAGCATTCCTAAAATATCCCCTATAACCACAGACTAAAATGGCCAGCCCTGCCAGCGCCATCGTCGTAGTAGTTATCACAATCTTCAGTAAGCGCTCCACTTCAAAGCCCCTGTCAAAGAAGAGAATATCCCACTAACAAAGTCTCTCCTCTAGTCCCGCCCCTAGGCGTCTTCCTCATAGCCGGCTGCGGCGCCGACCTCCTCATCAACATCTGCCTTACGCTGCTTGGGTAAGACCCGTTCCTTGGCTCCCTTCCTTCCATATCCCACACACCCACTAATGATTCCACAGGTTCCTCCCAGGCCACCTCCACGCCTTCTACCTTGAATACGTCTATTACGACCGCCAAGACAAAGCCCGCGTGGGAGGCGTGACGGCACAGGATCGCGCGCCGGGCGTTTATAGCCAGAATATACAGACAGGGGGACATACTGATTATGGGACTGTGCCTGTGCAGGGTGCTTGATTGAGAGCTTGGATTAAGATATGGAATGCGCGTGAGGTAAGACATGAGATGGGGTACTAATGGGAATGGAGCGCTCGATACCCTTGGTTTGCGATGGATTCGATGACTCGAAATTGGGAGGAGTTGCAGCGTTGCAGCACTTTGTATTCTGTGCGGGACTGTTTACGGATATTGTATAGCTAGGTGACGACGGAATGATACCCTTTAATCTTGTGAATCAAGCTTGCGTAAGATCGCTGCTTCACAAAGACTTCACAACGGATTTCGCAAAGACTTCAGAAAGGTTTATCTACAGCACTTATCCCAAAAGTTCTTAAGATATACAGAGCGCCACCGTCGAAAGGGGGACGTCGAATCAATGTATACATGACCTCAAAACCCGCTCAAATGCCATCCATATGTCTGTAGAGACGACTCCAACGCTATGCATGTCCTGGTAAGATGCGTGTCCGTCTAGCATAACATTGCCCCGAAATATGTGAATATAAAGCGAAGGGATTCTACCCACCTGGGTTTCACTTCGACTCCACCTCGCCATGACTTGAATTTGGCCTCGTTCGTTTGGGTTCCCTCTCAGCAGTCGTAGAGCCGCTAGCTCGCCTCTTTGCTTTTTCTCTTTCATGCTCTTCCAGTCGTACGGCCCTCCTTGCTTCTTGATTCTTGCGTTCATTCTCTTTTCGGAGAGCTTTGGATTCGAATTCGTGCCAGTCGCCTTCCAGGTCTTTGAGTCTGGGGTTTCTGTTAGCTTTTCAAACACAACATATTGTAGGTACGAAAGAACATACCCAATTGCTTGTCTGGGTGCTGGCTCCTCCGTTGTGAAGTACGGATGCTCCAGCACATCTCCAGCGGTTGGCCGTTTGGATGGGTCGTACATGAACATTGCTTGAAGTAGTTCGAAAGCGTCAGGGGTAAGTCTTTCTTGGTATTTCTCGGCAAAGGTGTTAGGCTTCCTCTCGGTCGGTCTAAGCAGCTCAAACCACGCCATGTCCACCAGGCCAGGCCATTCGCCTCTCGTAGGAGTGCCTAGGACATTGTAGATTTTGTCCAGCTGATTGATCTCACCTCCATCGCCAGGAAAGATGGCGTGCCTCGTAAAAATCTCCACCATGACACATGCCGCACTCCATATGTCCACGGCAGGACCATACTGCGTCTCTCCGAGGAGGAGTTCGGGCGACCGATACCAGATGGTGATGACTCGATTGGTATAGTCAGGCTTACCGTGTTTTGCAAAAAAGCGAGCAAGACCAAAATCGGCTAGTTTAAGTTGACCAGTACTGCTGACAAGGATGTTCGCGGCTTTGATGTCTCGATGGAGCACGCCTCGACGGTGAAGGTAGTTTAGACCTTCGAACAACTGTCTACCGAGATGTTTCTTATGGGCATGTTCCAGTTTGAAGGTTGGATGATTGAGAAGACCAGTCAGATCGTGGGACAGGTATTCGAAGACCATGAAACAGTCATTATGTTCGACCATGACCTCTTGTAGGGCTACAACGTTCTCATGCTTCAAAGATTGCAGGAGCTTGATCTCCCGGACAGCAGTGACAGGGAAGCCATCTTTTTCGCCATCCATGCGAATCTTTTTCAGTGCGGCGAGGTTCTTGGTGTACACATGGATTGCTTTAAACACCTTTCCGTATGTTCCAGACCCCACTACAGACTCATTGCCAGGCTTCCGGTAATAAACTGATGTAGATTGATTGAACTCAGCAGTCAAAGTGGGTCGTGGCTTTATTCGCGTCAATATCTTCTTTTGCTTAATGATCTCGGGAGAGCGCTCGCGTACGCGGTCTCGCTTTTGGTCCCGTCCTGGCCGTCGGTCATCACGGTAATCCCCTCGTCGATGATCTCGGTAATCCCGGGTATCGCGACGATCGTCTCTATAGTCCCGTTCTCTTCGATCGTCTCGCCTGTCACGCCCGGCATTGGTTTCAGCAGGACGTGGCGTGGCCTTGGCGTTAATATTTTCAAGTAGGTTCTCCTTCTTTGGAGGCTCCTTCACCCTTTGCGTCAAGTCTGGGGGTGATTTTGCCAGTGTCGGAGCAGCAGGCTTCGCTTTGAAAGCAAAGCTAACTTTCGAAGAAGAGTCGGAGTTCTGCCGAGGAGGCGGCATACTTGCTTCCTTTGCGATCTCGTCCTCGACCTGCAAATCCTTCGAAGGACGAAATGGGTTGTCATCATCCTCATCATTAACTTGGGAAGAGGCTGTTTGGGGTGGTGGAGAGTTCTGCATGTGTGGTGCAGAGTTCCCCTGATTGCTGTCACCGCGGCCACGACTAGCACTGTTCGCAGTCCACTGAAGATTCTGGAAATGCCCACCTCGCCCTCGCGTTGGAGTAGGCCCGTAGGGTTGGGTTGATGGACCAGACCCGGAGAAGCGTCTATCTTGAGTCTGGCCATAATGGCCGCCACGATAGCCGGAATGGCCTCCTCTAAAAGGTTGACTCTGATAGCCAGGCTGCATCTGCTGAGGGCCACTATACGGGCTTTGTTGGCCGTTTGGATAGTACTGTGCTTGAGGACTTTGCTGGGGCGGATAACTACCTTGCCGGTACGGAGGCGAGTACGCATTCATACTTTGAGGATGTTAGCGTGGGAAATTGATGTTCTTGAATAATACATACCCTTGCTGGCCCTGGTACTGCTGCTGTTGACCACCCCATCCCCCTCGGGGTTGGTTGAAAGGTGAACCGGAGTGCGGAGAGCCATGGTGTGATGAAGTCGGTGTCCATTGGGGAGAAGCTGAATACGAATGTTGGGTGTTGAGATGGGGTGGGCGGTTTGGCCGATGATTTCCATGATTTCCGTGCACATCGCTGGCTTTCATTCCATGTAAGGGAAACGCTTCACTTATAGTTGCAGGATTTTGGGGCACGGAATCGAAACTTGGAATGGGCCGCGGTGGGGAGGGGCGGCGTTGACCATCATCTAAGATGGATTGTATAGGTCGTGTGGATGATTGCATCTTTGTGCGACCACTTCCTGCTCCTTCTCGCCTCTCGGGTGTGGGAGACCTCTCTTTCCTGGTCGATCTTCTTGTGTCTTCCCGGGACAATGGTGAGGGTGTTCTTCGGCGTCGAGTCACTTCCTGGTGCCTTCTTGGTGAATGTTCAGTGCGGAGAGTAGGACGGTCTTTGGATACAGCAGTAACCCTTTCCCTTCTCGGCGGACGGTCTGGGGATGACGCACGCTTCTGATGTACTGGCGACGCTTTCCTGGGCTTAGGGTATCTATCTGTAGACCGAGAGCGTCTGCGATATGATGAAGATTTCGAGTCGGAATATGTAGGTGGACTCGGGCGTCTTCGTGCCCCCGGGACGTAGGAATCTCCGAAACGGCCAGCCAAGCTTCCTGCTTCTGAATATGAAGATGAATAGTGGTCCCCACGGCTTGGGCGGGGAGGCGAATGAGGTCGCTCACGTCTTCTACTACTTGGACGGAATGTATCAATTCGACCGGAATAGATCGGGCTACGAGGTCTTCTCCGGTCCTCTCTAAAATCGAATATCTCACGAGCCGGTGATCTGCTCCGAGTTCTCCTCCGTTTGGTGATATGGTCGGATTCGTCTCGATGCCTAGGTCGATCTGTACGTCGGTCCCCACTGAGGTCGCGAGGACGTTTGACTCGCTCCTCGTCTCTAGGTCTTCGCCTTGGGGGCGAACGACTTTCTCTCCTTGTAGTGTCCTTCCTTGGGCCTCTTTCCTCCTCCGCCTTCTTTCTCCTCGATGGAGACCCAGGTGCAGAGTCGATTATGGCTCTGCCCTTGATCTTCAAGCCAACGTCTGTATCTCTCTGGCGCTGTGGGGCTGCGGGCGAAACCTGGCGACGATCGCTTGAGCCTCTGTCCCTGTCTCTGTCTTTGCGACGATATGTGTCCCTGTAGTCGTCTTCAGCTCTCCACTGATCTCTCATCAATGGGCTCCGTCGCGACGCAGCCATGTAGTTGCTGCGTTCATCTGGTCAGTAGTGGTGATGTTCATGGTTTTCGCTCAAAGTTACCTTAGTGCTTAATCGAGGATCGGGTAAAATTAGCCGCACGTAATTTAAAATGCCTTTGTTTTAGGATAACACTGAGGATAGAGTGCTTACCTGATACAATTATTGACCTCTTGCGATATCCTCTGTTTCTTTGGATCTTCGTCTGAGTGTCGGCCTAAAGAGCGGCGTCGGTCGATCCGGCAGCAAAGCTCATTCTACGATGGTCGTCGCGCTGCGATGAGTTATTCCGCCCATCTTAGAGCGTTCTGCTGGCGGTCTTCCCATGGCCAATGCCAAGGCATCTCAAATCTCACGGGTCATAGCTATCTACGATGACGCTGCGGTCCAATAAGGAAAACCGCAGGACGCAATGACAATTTGTAGCAACGGCACTCCCTTCTTGCCCCAACCTCCGACAACCACTCTTGTAGATACCTGCCCCTCTCTGGTGGAGACGCCCTCTATAGGCCAAAGAAGTCTGTAATTTGGCCTTTGGTATATTGTGATAGGCAGACGATGCAAGATGAAATCCCCATTGTTGGCAGAGAATTGTCCAGCCCTCAACTGGGGGCGTGGTGCGTTTGGACAGCAGCTTGCTTCGTTGTCATGTGACCTCGGTTACATGACTTCTCCGCTCTCGATGCTGTACAGTGAGATACTATGATGGCAGATCTTGCTATGGCACCAGCAAGGTGGTGGGCTCTCCCAGCATTGTGACAGTCAGCTCTGCAACCAAAGCTGATCCTGAAGCTCAAGGTGCATCACTCCCACTTCAGCGCGAATGTATATCCACAAGCTAGCTGGATGTGTCCTGAAAAAATCAACGGCAATGACTCCAACCCGTCAACGCCTCCAATCGATGTCGTGCAATATAATGTCGCCCGAGCGTCGTCCAGCTGGCGGTCGCCATGCTTTAAGAGCTCAAACTCGAGCAGTCGCTCCTAGTACGTGTGCTAGACTATAAGGAACTGTCGTAGAGCTCTCGTACCTCCATGAAGGTCACCGGTCTTCCTCCCCACCTCTCCTTAGGCTTGCAAGCTTCAGTCCGGAGCTGCGCGCTAGATTTGGTGTTGTTGCCCTACACTTATAGTATTGTAGAAAGGGACCCGCACAGCACTTTCGGTAGGATCCCTGATGATGTATCACCGATTATGGTTCTGGTGATGAAGGCTATGGTACTGGACGCATGTGGTAGAGGGATGGTTGGTTGCGGGGATTGTGTGAGGGGCAAGTTTGAGCTAAATCTTGTTAGCGCCAGATATGGTATTGTAATTTACGCCGTCTTCGCTGCCAAGGCTGAAGCGTCCGTTTGTTCAAGTTCATGAGCTTCGTAGGTGGACAGACGTTGCAGACTACCTTAAACCTTTATTCCAATTCAATTCATGCTATGCATAGAATACACTGATGCATGACTAGCTATAATGACAGAGTCCCTCAATAGTGCCTACTACACTTTCGGGCCCTGAAGCCGAATTCTTCTAATGATGCTGAAGTAGCAAAACAGGGTGATACTTTCATGATGTACGCTCTCGAACCTTCTTCGTAGCAGTTGCTTTTTGTGTCAATTTAGAACCCGTAATTGACCAAATCCTCCAACTCATCATCTTCAGAACTCGAGCCAGAGCTTGGATGAGCCAGAAAGGCCTCGTCAAGTCTTCCCACAAGATCGTCAATGCTTCTCTCAATGGCTTCTTCCATCGCTTGCTTCTCCTCTGTAGTCATCCTTCCATCTTCGGCTTCAACATCTAACTGATTCTCCTTATCACTATCCATAGACGGGGAGTGGAAATTCCATAACTTCGCTTGCTCCTGACGACTGGCTTTGCGTGTTTGTGGGTCTTCCTCAACAATGATGTCCAGCTCACTCGAAGGGACACGAGAAACGTTACTGGTGCTGGCCAGTACCAGCGACACAGCTCGAGAAGAGTTGCTGAGCGAGTTGGGAGTCGGTGGCCCGAAGGGAGTCCTTGCTGCCGCATGGCTCAAACGAAACGCACTCTCAGTCTCTTCAATGTCTGTGTGATCACTCAACTCGGACCTGACATCCTGAGCGTTTTCTTCACTTTGATTTGTAGCCTTTCCATCCTCTTGATTGAGTATCATTGACGTACTAGGTTTTCGGCTAGAGTCCATCCCAATTTCTCTGAACTTCTTTGGAGGCAGCAATTCGCTTAAGCTCGACCTAGCACGTCGCTTGCGGCTGTGAGATCCGGACACTGAAGGACTAGGCTCGTCTTCAGTAGACTTTGTAGGTGTTATAGAAACGTGGCTTCGATCGACCGGGGACCCTTGTGGTGTTTGCACCCGATCCCAGGACTGAGAGACCTCGTCAAAGGTCTGCGACGGGAATATAGGGAGGGCTGGTGGAGGTAGAGCTGCAAATTGCGGACTGACGTTTTCAGGTTGGTTGACAGTAGGCACAGGTGCAATCCGGGGCCTATATCTATCCTGGTGGACTCGAGGTAGAATTTGAACTCCAGGAGCAACTCTAGGCCCGAGGATCAGGTCCCGGGTGGCATCTCTTGCATGGACGATCGGGTCCTGAGTAGCATCCCTTGCATAAGGGATTGGAGATGGTGAAGTATACCCTGAAGTACGTGAGCTTGTTGAAGATCCACTGGGGAGTCGCTGACGTCCGGTAGGGTTGACAGACGAAGGTGCGTCAAGGTGACCTGTAAAGTAGACCTGCAGGTCTGGTCGGTGCATTTGAGTCACACCGAAGTCTCTAGGCAGACCTAGGAGCTTGACATGCTTCTCGGCATCGGCGTGTCTTTGAGCCAGATCAGCGTATTTCGCGGCTAAATCAGCGTGCTGCTGAGCAAGGATGCTGCATTCGATTGCGTTGACTGCTGGTGTAGTGACGGGCAGGGACGGCATGGAGTGCTCTTGGCTACATCTATCAACGGTATGACGGCCGCGATTCGGTAGCGAACAGCGACCAGTCTTGAGGTATTCCTCGTGACCAGACAAGGGTTCCTCACCTGTTTGATAGTGATGCGCAGCAGGCACGGAGGTGAAGTGCTCGTCCGCCGAAGTCACTTTTGTACGTTGATATCTATAACGTCCTGTTGATACATCGCAGGGTCTGCGAGCACTATCTCTTGCAAACCACGGAGTGATATTGAGAGTAAGGCAAGCGCGCACAACACGCTCATAACGCAGGACTGAGCCATTGTCGTCCGTGAGAATAGCTTTAACCTCGATACAAAGCTCTTTGACAGCAGTGCATGGGTTGCCGCGGTGGCTGCGAGGCTCACTTCCTGGCGTTTCCGAGTAAATAGGAACAACACCCCGGAAACCGGCGGTAGCATCGTCCCAGGTGAGCCAAGTAAGTGGATGATGGGGCGAAGAGATGATATAGCTGATGTTCGTTGACAATCGAGCCGCTCCAAATGCCGAATTGCTCTGATACTGAGGAATGATAGAAAATTCTTCGCCCTCGCAAGGTGAGTCGTGGATGTCCTTGAACATGATAGTATCTGGAACCCATGCAGCTTCCACAATTGGGCTAGGCACAGCGGAGTTTCGATCACAGTATACGCGCACTGTAATAGAGGTATCCCTTGAGTCATCCATACGGTATGGGACTAAGCAGTCGTTAGTCGCAAGATACAGCTGGAGTAGCCCTAGTCGGGCTTTGGCCATGTCTGCTTCCGACGAGTATAATGCATCAGCCATCTCGCCGACTAACTGATCGCGGCAGAAACTGATACCACGCACAACCCCGCTGGTATACAACGGATGGGTGGCGCTAGCTGAGGCTTGCTGCAGGGACTGCCGAAAGATCTGCCATAATTCTCTGGCAAGCATCCCTTCAAGAGTCGTGGTGAAGGCCTGGTGGATGCGAAACAGTTCTTGTGCCTCAGCATCCCGGAGACCGTTCCATGTAGTTGAAATGTCAAGGTGCGTAACCTTGCGGCCTTGTCCTGCATGGTCGAGGGCAGGCTTCTCATGTTCGTCGACACGATTGGGATGAGAGCGAACGTAGGGTATGCAAAAGTCCAGAGGCTGAAGGAAACCAGAAGTCAGGCCTTGGATATTAATTGCAGTGGGCATTGCTCCAGGTTGATAAGTACCGAGGCCAAAGGTGTGAGGAGAAGAGTACAAGTTTCTATGATTTGATACACCAGTATGAGACTGGTTCGTTCCCGACTGACTGGGAGAGGCTTGAGGACAATAATCATGATAGCTTGGCAAAAGTTGTTGAATATGCGAACGATTCGGGAAGCCTTGACCGTCGTAACCTGGCGAGACGCGAGTCTCTCTGTCTTCCGTACAAATTCTGGACGAGAGGTCCAATTGTTGCAACTTTGCGGTCATATTGTAGGTTGGCGGAGATTTCGGCCTCGAATTCGAGAGGTCGCCATGTGACTTCGAAAGCGGGCGGCGAGCACTGAGGCCAACTCTCCTTGGCAAGGACTTGTGTCCGTAAGACTGGAAAGCTTGCCTAGTCGGCGTCCTATTGTATTTGCCTTTTGAATCGTCTGTGTATAAGGACTCTTGATCCAATTGTGACTGGCCATTTGAAAGTTCTCGCAGAGCTCTCTGAGAGGCGCTGAAGCAAAGTTAGCAGGCTTGAAACCGCTCAGATCATCAATAATAAACTGACCGGTGCCTTATTACGGGCGTTGACTTGTCCATGCTGACGCAGATGCTGGCAATATGACTCTGTTGGATCTGTAATCGCTGTTGGAAGACTGCACGTAGTAGTAGGGATGCTTTGGGTTCAGTTCCCACGTCAGATAGAAAGCAAATGTGGAGCGCTGGGGGAGAGAAGAAGCTGGGGCGAGAAATCCAGGAGTTGCTGTCTATATAGTTGGCAACCCACAAGGACGGCAGTTGCGACCCCAAAGTGATGCTGTGCAGTCACAACCAGCAGGCAGCATTTCACACCGGTCGGCAACCACTAATGCTGTTCAGGCTTCTGAAGAGATGCAACGCCTACCTCGAAACCTTAGACTGCATCCATACTCGCTCTAGTACTCAGCTGCTCGTTCTTGTTTCCTAGCTTAGATATCTGGAAAAACGCATCGACTCCGTAGCCCTCTAGATTATGTATTTCTAGACTTCCGGCCCAGTATCTGTGAGAGATTTTAGTCTACAATGCCACTTCAACCTACTGGGAAGGTGTGCGGTTACACATACTCTGCATACACTCTACTCATGGGTAATCCCACGCCAAGTCTCAAATTTGGTGGCCTCGATGTTAGCGAACTTAGAGAGCCATCCAATGGACTATGTTTTGAGGATTCTATGCTCGGCAGGGCTCCAGAATCAAGGTTTGGGAGCCTCAGCTCTTGCATAGTCGCAGCCATCTTCGGCACCTGAGAGAGATTCCGTAAGTGTGCTTGGCTTCTGGAGCCTTTGCTGAATGACCATAGCTCTGGCATGATCTCATTGGGAATACCACCACCTTGATCCGATATCCTTATGATCACATGTTGCGGCGCTTCACAAATCAGTACCTCGATAGGCGGAGGTCTATCGCTTGGAGATGGACGCCGTTCAACCACAGCTTGAATCGAGTTCCGAAGGATTTCACCAATAACGTACTGCAGATGAGTCAAGATATAAGGAAAGGTGGCGTCTAGGTGGCCTTCGACTATGACGCTTGGCATAGCACAGTCTGGACCATAAGCCTCTTCGGCCAGGGTCTTGGCCCGGAGCCAGCATGCGTCGACTACCTCGCGTGCGTTACACCGTAGAAAGACTTCTCCCACAAATTCGGCATTCGGATCCACGGGAGCTTTAGCATTTGGGAAATGCCATGGGGCATTGAAAGTCTCTGTCAGCGCAAGATGTTGTTCGGCAATGACACGGCGAGAAATACGCTGCGTTGAAGTCAGCACTGTAGGCTTTTGTCTTCTCTGGCTTGCCGTACTGATCTCAGCAGCGTATTCATGAACTTATCCATCTCCTGGGGCCGCATTAGGCCCTGGCACTCGAGAACTCCCATGGCAAGTCTCGGAATCACAGTCAAGTGTTCCTGTAAAGTCTCACTGATGACTTTGCAGTATTTCTCGTTATCCTCAACAGATTTGATCTCTCGTACCCTCCTCAGCCTCTCGAATGCCCTGTAGTACAAGTCGTACACGTGTGACATGTGAGGATTGGTAACGACGACGAACGGCAGTGTCTGCATGTCACGCAGACGATGCGCCAACCTGGTGGGTAGCTCCGTTCGAACATAGTTGGCAGAGCTTATGAGGCGGTTCTCCGTCAGTGTACGGCCAAAGAACGTCAGCTGCCGAAGGCTGATTGGTCTAGCTTCCTTTTGAACCCATCTTTGAATTGTTAGTTTAGAGGTAGCAGATATAATCCGAAATGATAGGCCTCTCACTCATCAAGCACTGCTGCAGGCCGCCATGGCGCTGTTGCGGAGGTATTGTATCTTTGGGGAGTCAAAGACTTTATTACTGACGAGGATTGCGCGAGACCCCGTGGTCTGAGGCGTTGCATTATAGGGCTGCCATGTAGTGGAGACTAAGCTATGGCTCAGTCATCTGGTGAGTATGATAGCGCATTTAGCCGTGGAGTAAGAGAAAAGGCTGGTGTTTGCTTGGGGAAGCTTCATCTGAGTGCATGCGGAGGACGGCGGTCAGGAAAGATTGCCTCGGGAAGCGAGCGAGCCCCACCCCCTGCCTAGAGAAGTATGCTGCAGGCAAGCGCAGCCCATATATAATGATTGCTTGAGCTGCACACGATAGCCCATACTGTTGCACGTTGTGTTGCCTGGAGTTGTGAAAATCGTACGTGTAGCACTAGAGCGCAAAGATGGTTGTAGAAACTTGGCTATCCCAGAGCAGCTCCAGGCCATCCAAAATTGGCATACTCCATCGTCATCATCCCGCCATCTGTTGCGCGACAAATACTACAAATGTTCCCACAGCCACCTATTCCTACTCTATGATTCCATAAATCTCTACAAGCTCCCGCAAAATCTTCTACATTTGTACTCTGTGGCTGTGCGAAAGCCTCGCGTTACGCATGACAAAGAAGCTCGCGGCCGTTGCTAACAATACCTCCGACTTTCGACCTCCCCTTCACTTTGTACCTTTCCCCAAAATGGATCCTGTAAGCACCGACCTCGACAACGCAGCCATGGATTCCGAGGATGGCGGTGACCCGGTGGCTGACTTGAAGACCCAACTGGGTCATCTACAGATTGGAGGCGGTGGTGACATGCTCATAGACGATTATGATCCTGTGGACGAAAAGCAAGATGTGGCCATCATTACCACAGACGAGTCTCCAGAGGAAAGAGAGCCTGAATTACTAGCCGATGATTGTAAATCCCCTTCGCAAGCTGTGCTGCGACCATTCAAAGCTCATGTCTAACTCACTGACAGATGGTGCTATGAAATCCCGCTTCCTTGCACCAATACCAGATCTGGAAACACAGAGCGAAGCCACACATACCTGGACTGTTGACGACTGGAGGAGTCTGCCCAGGAAAGCACGGGGACCTATATTCGAATGCGGTGGGCATCCTTGGTATGTACGACCAAGACAGGACAATACCGGAAGGGCTTTGGGATGGGAGGTGAACCAGGCGTTGACGGTGTTTTAGGAGAGTACTGCTTTTCCCATTCGGCAACAATGTCGACTTCGCCTCTTTCTACCTTGAGCAAGGTTACGAAGAAGGTGGCGCAAAGCCCGTGGATGGCTGGTATGCTTGTGCACAATTCACTCTGGTGCTATGGAACAAGCAAGATCCGTCAATATACACTCTACACAGTAAGAGACGGACTCAAAACCCTTAGGTGACACCGTAACTGATGTGTGCTACCAGCTGCGACTCACCGATTCAATGCGGAGGAGAGCGACTGGGGTTTCACGAGGTTCGCAGAGATACGGAAGCTCTTCGCGGCGCAGTGGGAAGAAAAAGGACGGCCCATGGTTGAGAATGACGCCGTCAATGTCACTGCATACGTCCGCATATACAAAGATCCGACTGGAGTGTTATGGCACAATTTTATGAAGTAGGCACTCATCAGTGCCCTTGTGTGTCTTTGCTAATCGTGTCAAGTTACAACTCGAAAAAGGAGACCGGGATGGTGGGTCTCAAGAACCAAGGCGCAACTTGCTACCTTAATTCGCTTCTACAATCCTTATACTTTACAAATGCCTTCCGGAAGGTATGTTGCGATGCTTTCCACGGGTTAGAATTATATTGAACAAGAACAGGCAGTATACCAGATACCCACAGAGAACGAGTCTGATCGCAAAACAGCCAACAGCGCTTGGGCGTTGCAGAGACTGTTCTATTCTTTGCAGAGCAACGATGAGGCGGTATCAACACAAGAGCTTACCGGCTCATTCGGTTGGGAAACCAAGCACATTTTTGAGCAACAGGATGTTCAAGAGTTGTCACGCATACTAATGGAACGGATGGAAGAGCGAATGAAGGGCACTGACGCTGAGAACGCTTTAGCCAAGATGTTCGTGGGCAAGATGAAGACCTACATATCGTGCATTAACGTCGACTACGAATCATCGAGAATAGAGGATTTTTGGGATATTCAGCTTAACGTCAGTGGCAACAAAAACCTCGATGATAGCTTTAGGGACTACATTCAGGTAGAAACCATGGACGGCGAGAATAAGTATTTTGCCGAAGGCTACGGTTTGCAAGACGCAAAGAAGGGCGTTATATTCGAAAGCTTCCCTCAAGTCCTCCACCTCCAACTCAAGCGCTTCGAGTACGACGTCAATCGTGAGGCTTTGATGAAAGTCAACGACCGCTACGAGTTTCCGGAGATGTTTGACGCTGCCCCTTACCTTTCAGACAGTGCCGATAAATCAGAACCCTACATCTATCAGCTTCACGGTGTCCTTGTGCATAGTGGAGATTCCAACGCTGGGCATTACTACGCTTTCCTGAAACCGACAGCAGATGGTCATTTCTACAAGTTTGATGATGACAGAGTGACACGAGCGACTGTGAAAGAGGCATTGGAAGAGAACTTTGGCGGTGATTACGCAAATATGAATGGCACAGGAGTACGGAATCCCTACACGAGGACTATATCAACCAAGCGGTCGATGAGCGCCTACATGTTGGTCTATATCCGGCAAAGCCGGGTACAGAGCATCCTTCAGGATGTCAGTGAAGAGGATACGCCAACCCACCTTGGTAGGTGCACTATGTGTTTCCGACATTGAGGGTGCTGACAAATTCCAGCTAAGCAACTCAACGAAGAGAAAGCCGTTGCAGAGCGAAAGCGGAAAGAACGCGAAGAGCAACATCTGTATCTGTCTGTTGGTGTCGTAATTGAAGAGAACTTTAAAGCCTATCAGGGCTTCGATCTTACAACGTGGGATGCAGAGGCAGGAGTTGAATCCGCACCCAAGGTCTACCGTGTGCTCCGATCATCAACTTTGGCAGAATTTACCAGAACACTAGCCGAAAGCCAGCAAGTTCCCCCCGAACAGCTACGACTTTGGGTTATGGTAAACCGCCAAAACAAAACGACACGACCAGATCAGCCCATACCTGAAACGGAGTTGACATTGGAAGAAGCCTATACAAAGTACGGCAGCCGAGATAAGACCCTGCGGTTGTGGGTTGAAAACGCTTCACAGTTCGAGGATGGCAAACCCGTATGGCCAGATACGCAATTACAGAATGGTGCCAACCCGCCTCTGCTGGTATTCTTAAAGTATTTTGACGCTGAATCACAGTCCCTGAAGGGAGTCGGTCACATTTACATCAAGAAACACTCCAAGGTAGCGGACATGGTACCAATGATCCTGCAGGTTATGGGTTGGTCGCATGGCACTTCACCGCTTACCAATGGTCTCACCAACGGTAATGTTACACCACCCACGGTTGCACTCTATGAAGAAATCAAGCACTCGATGATTGAGCCAATGAAGCCAAAATCGACCTTGGCTCAGTCCGAGATTCAAGATGGTGACATCGTATGTTTCCAGAGGGTGCTGTCAGAAAAGGAAAGCTCAACAATATCACAAGCTGGTGGCTACACCGATGCCAGGGAGTTTTACGACTATCTGTTGAATCGCAAAACTGTCAACTTCTCGCCTAGGTTTGTTACTGGGGATGGTGACGAGGGTGTATTCAAAATGGACTTGAGTCGCAAGATGTCGTACGAGCAGTTCTCGGCCAAAGTAGGCGAATACCTGAAAGTTGACCCCACGCATATTCGGTTCTCGACCGTCAATGCAACCACAGGAAAGGTTAGAACGGCTGTGAAGCGGAACGCGAACCAGAACTTGTATCAGATACTCACTCCCCAGTTCGGCACATACAGCAACAACAATCAACGAGATGATGCTCTGTATTATGAGGTTCTGGACATGAGTCTGAGTGAGTACGACACAAAGAAGAACCTCAAAGTCACATGGGTCACCGAAGGCATGTCGAAAGAGGTGTGTACTATTTGGACCTCAAGAGCGAAATGTCGTGAATTAACAATACTTGATTAGGAAACCTTCGACATCCTTGTCCCCAAAGCTGGCTCTATTCGCGACCTTCTTATTGGCTTGCAGAAGAAAGCGAACATTGACGACGACATCATGCAGAACGTCCGAATATACGAAGCTCACGGTGGCAAAGTATACAAAGAGCTGCTCGAAGACTACCCTGTCACTAATATGAATGACTTCATCACTCTGTACGCCGAGATGATACCGGAAGAGGAGCAGAACGCAGAAGAAGGAGACACGGCGATGTACTGCTTCCACTTCGATAAGGAAACAAGCAAGTCGCATGGGGTTCCTTTCAAATTTCTTATCAAGCGTGTGAGTAAGAATTTAGAGCAAAATTCCTTTGCCTTCTACTAATGATAGGTAGGGTGAACTTTTCAAAGATACTAAGGTGCGACTTTCCAAACGGATCGGCATCAAGGGCAAGCAATTCGACAAGATAAAGTTCGCCATAGTCCAGCGAGCGCTATATGCAAAGCCAACATATCTGAATGACGGTGGGTGCTAGCCTCCCTTTGGCTACTCTAGCCGTATAGCAAGCATACTAATCAAGCTACACAGATGATGTTCTGAACGAAATAGCCACCGGTGACGACCTACTCGGCATCGACCATGTAAATAGATCCAAGGCGCTTTCCGGAAAAGGCGACTCGATATTTATCCGATAATCCATGGGCTCTGTATCTAATCTATCACAACACACGGCGCAGATTGCTTTTCGAGCGAGCGAGCAAGCATAGCTACTAGAGTGGTCTGGCATCTTGGAGTTATGGTGGGAGGGTATTTCAGAGCAATGGACAACGGCATGCCATACATGATGGATGAAACCATGATTGACATGCAACGTGCCTGGTACTACCCATTGTATTTTAGACTGTCTATCGCCTAGAGCCGCTACGCGGAAGGGAATTCATCTACCTGAGTTGCCTTCTGGGCATTTAGACAAATATGTTGTCGCAGGTTCCAAGACTATTGACCACTAATGACATGGTAACCCAGCGTGTGTCAAAGTCACCAGTCCCCAAGCAATGAGGTTCTTGAAGTCTACCATTCCAACGAGCCATTGTGCCAGATAGGGTTCAATTGCCACAGCTTATTGGGTCAGAAAACGGTCAACTACAGCCTAGTGTGAGCTACAAACCACCTCGTATCACATGGCAAAAAGCCTCACAACCTCACCCCCACCCCCACCCACAACCCTCAACACCTGCAATCCCCACACAAACCCACATCTAACCCCAGTGCATAACTACACCCACCCCAAACACCTCTATTCTATCGTTCCTTTCTAAGCAGTACCCGTACCCCTCGCCATCACATTATCTCCTCAAGTCATCCGCTTCCGTTCTTTTCTTCTTCACACTTTACCCTAGGGAAGTTTCGACGGTCTGTTCAATCTCAACTCAAGTGGTGTGAGGGATGAGGTTGCTGTCTATGAGTGAGCAGGTGTTCTTGTCATTTTGAAGATCAGCCGTGAAATGTAGCATGGGATATACTGCTAGCCTTGTATGAATACTTGTTCTTGGCACAGAGGACAACAGCAATGGTCAATGTATAAGATGTCTCACTTGAGCTTGTCCGAACTTGTCATCAATATCGAATGTTCGAAGTGATTGGGTATCAAGGAGACTCCGTCTCATTCCCTTCCGGATCAAGCAAATTCGTGACGTCGTCATCATACAAGACATTGACATCACCTTGAAGGAAGGTAACAAACATGAGATGATATGTTCAACGAGAGGCGCTCGCCATCCCACTGCCTTCCCAAAGCTAGAAGCCCTCCTCTCCAGTCCCCCGTCCCATCTTAGTAAGATCCCCATCATGAGTCCGGAATCGGTACATCGAGCGTGGTCCACCCCTTGGTATGCACTTCGGGGCCTAGATATTGAAGATATTGGGCAACACTGCCATAGCAATGGCCGTCTTCACTGTCCCATGAGGCTCTGATCATCAGAGTGACAGGCCACTATGTGTCTCAATCCCACGGACATGAGTATAGAAAACTTTCCCTGAAGCCTGGAAATAGGTCTTTGGAGCTATACAACTCCTGGAGAGAACTTCTCCTGCCCTCCCCGGAGATTCTCGTGTAGCGGCAGGTTATCGCGTGGCTGCATCTTTCTCCACAGGCAGGACCCCACGAGGCAAGGACAAATCTAGGCCTCCGCAACCGACGATTTGGCCCAGCTTGAGGGTCTTATCTATCCTTGTGCCTGGCTTATCCGTAGGATGAAGCATTGTGACTACATCTAATCATCCACACCAATCGTCCTCCTTTTCCACTGCCTTTCATTCTCTTATCGACACAATACGTGAATCTGCTTTAGACACTTTGAGGCTGACAACACCGGTCGAGAGAGAAAAGGGGATTAAGGAAAGTGGGCGTAAAGGAGATGAGTGGCAAGAGGGAAAGGCTCGGACGACCGACGGAAATATGACGACTACGGGCGCTGTGGGCAGCTGGAGATCCTCCAAGCGCACAGCAATTAGTGCGGCTTTGAAGAAGGATGGGGAAGGTGGGAAGGGCAGTTGGAGGATGGGATCGAGTAATAGACTAAGAAATTCTGATGTGCCTAGATTTCACCTTACTTCGCAGCATAGGGGTACAGATCAATCGCCGGTCTTCAGAGACTACGGACTCGGTGCGAGAATTAGTCGTCGTGTTCCAAAGACTACCTATGCAAGCAGCGCTGTCAAGGTTGACATTGTGCCTCTGGACCCCGCAGATTCTGACTCATGCCCCGACCCATCTCTCCGTGTATCGAAGTAGAGTGTACTTGCTCGAACAAGGACACCTCTTTTGCAAGAGTAAGCCGTTCGCCATGGCATTGACCGCACAGCTGATAGACTTTACAATCAGTTCAAACGGCCAACGCTGCAAATGAATATGGAGCCCAAGAAGACCGAGTAGGCATCATCGAAGTGAGTGCTAGCAGGTAGCTGTGTTGGATTCGAGTGGCCAGCGGCATCAAGTTTTGCAATCGGGCCTGTGCACTAAATTTAGTCGCCGTTTCTGCCCGATGGGCATTGCAGTAAAACGAAAGTTCATGTCAATACGAGGATTGCGGGTAATGGTAATGGTACGTAATGCCAGTAGGTTCAACGGTTGATGGCGCATTCATTAGACGTGACGATCAGTTAATGGTCAAAGCTCGAAAGGCTTCTACAGACAGATACGATGGAACAGCTTCAAGATGAGGGGAAGATGTAGTATTTAGCATCAAGGACAGCACATCCCGTTGATGATGATATTTTTGGAGAAGAAAGACATCCCGACCAAGCGTCATACAGCCGAGACGGCGTCACGCTTCGCGAAGGCTGTCAAATCAAAGGACGCAAACAGGTGGGGAGCAGGAAGATCAGGGTAGAAGGCCTCTAAACATCAACATGGTTAAACCCTTTGCTTCAATAATGAATACGAGATTCATCGTGTCTCTTTGGAAGTAGTGAGAACGTGTCACTCTGGACAGCACACAAGATTGGCTCATGGCCTTGTAGTGTCCTCAAGAGCAGGATCGCTGGTAGCGTGATAAGTTTGCGATACTCCGAATGGGCGCCTGATCCAATGATATTCTGATCTCGTTTCGTTGGAGGTTATGACCCTTGGAATTAATCAAATTCCAAATTCCAAATAATACGGCGAGAAGGGTCTGTGGGCTCCAATCCAAGAGCAGGTCAGACGTCACGACTTCTGTAATCGAAAGGAAGAAAATCCGTATAGAATATATTTTTATGTGTTGACTTCTTAAATTCTCGACGAGGAGCCCTAGAGCCGTTGGGAAATCTTGCTCGACGTTGTGGGGCAACAGGGCAACAAGCTCGATAGGAGATAAGTTAGGCCAAAAGCCGTCAACGACTCAACGGTGCTAAAAAGCCTAGCCGAGATCCTATAGTCCGATAAGCTTAGCCCAAGGAGTACGTATAACGGTGCGGGGCATCCAGACTTTGGCTTCCGGCAGGGTTCTGTCGAGCGCAAAGTTATTTAAAGGCAATACAGTAGAGTGTGCTAAAGAAATAAAATAGTTATTGGGGCTGATGCCTGCACGTCATGGCAAGTACCGGTCACAGCATGGAGGACCATCAGTACAGACTGCGGAAGTAGATTCAGATTCTCCTATAGTTCTAGGCTACGTAGAGTATTGCAGGCGTGTTTACCATGTGGAAATTAAAGTATTCCCATGGCAGTGGCATCCTATCGGAAATTTTAAACCCCCAAGCCTTGTTCTGTGCTCGCTACTCAATCTGGACGTCTTCATCTCCTTACACCCCTGTGCCGTGCTCCCAGCATTCTGATCGACACTTAGCTTCGCTAAGACATGCAGGCAAGCAGCTTGAATAAGGCGCACCTTCACCTAGCGGTAGCCGCCCAAAGGCCGAGTGCACGTCCCATTCTTCTTTCTCCACCATGTCGGCTCAGCTGTGCCGGCCAAGTCTCCTGGCATCAGTGGCTTGCACTGGGCCCGGAATGCGAAATACGAGGAGGACTTCTTGAAATGTAAATGCGTTGAACGTTGAAACGTTGCTTCTTCCAGGAAAGTCAACTATTGAACATCAGTGACGACCGTAACGATCTGGCACCCAACGGTTAGTAGATAGCTTTATGATAATCGTAGTCCACATGAAAGGGGTACGGTGGAGATGGCGAGTTTAACCCTTGTCATGATAGTGGATGCTTGTATATGACAAGGGGGGAAACATCCAAGAGATCCTCTAGTTCGAGAAAGACGTGGAAAATAGCCGGCATAGCGCCTGCGTCGACCTCCTTTTCCTCAATGTACTTCTTCATTTTCCCAATTGGGATGGCCAAGGAAGTAGTTTTGGGGCCAAGACGATGGAAGCGGCCCCTGAACCTGGCCCCTTCGATAGCGTTCACGCCTAAACCCACCATTCTAGCCCTAATTCGTCTTCTCGTATCCACCTCACCTGCTAACGACGAGCTTACCAGCTCCACTCCACTCCACTCCACTTCACTTCACTTCACTCCACTCCACTCCATCCGAGCAATCCTATCGGAGAACTGCGAGATTCGCCTTATGGCCATATGCAGGTCCAAGGAGTAAGGTAAGGTAGTCTGCAGCCTGGAATGCAGGTACCATGTGGCGCAACGGTGTATTGGCTCTGACACATTCGATTGTTGACGAACCTGACAGCATGCGCTGGACCTCGATACGCTGTCCTCGCCCAGCCTTGCCGGAGGTACCATGAAATTTCGTACATCCCCAACTGACATGTTCGTCCTCTGGATCGATGTGCATCTCAAACGGGCTAAGTTTCGATACTTTCGTGTCGATGCAATTTTATCTTGCGTCTTTTGCCCCGTGTCTTCCTTCTTGTACTACGGGTACGCGAGGAAACCATCCCCTAACTACCCTAGCCACACCAAATTTGGAACCTTCTTATGTTCGACATGGGTCGTGCATCCCATAAGCCGCTCGACTACCTGGATGAGTAGACGCGATCTTAGCTCTGTTGTGACGCTAAGGCTAGTGGCTGTTTGCTGGGCATCAAATCTACCGAAAGTGTGATAATGATGGGGGTAGCGTAGCCCACACCTTTCTGCCATCTTTTCCTCGATATCTTCTCAGCACTCGCTGAAGCCACTCATTTTTTGTCTCTTCATCCTCCATCGCTAGGCCCTTTGTGCCACCGTCTGTCGTTTCTGTCCATGGTTTGAGGTGCTGATCTACTATCCTACTTATACTTATAATATTTCAATACTTAATTTATATCACGCCATCCTTCCACAACATCGCACAAGCAGTCCGCGTCTCTCGATATGCTCGTCAAGAACCTCGGCCGTACAGGCCTGATCTTCGCAGCAACAGCTGTAGCATTAGAAACCCGAAATGCATGCCCGTCAAACAGCTGTTCAGCAGCCCTCAGCTCAAACCCTGAAGCTGCTGCGGCCCTCTGCTCAAAGTTCGCCAGTCATACATCAAGCCAATCGAGCAGCTCGGCACCTTCTCACGATGTATGCACATGCGTTGAGTCCTGCAGCCCATCTGTCTTCCCATATCCCGAATTCGCATCGCCCTGTTTCGAATCTGTGAACTACGCCGCCACTTTCTCCAACGCCTGCAGCTGCCTCACAACAAGCAACTCTGGATCGCAGGGCAGCGGATCGCAAGGCAGTGGCTCTCAAGGCAGCGGTTCCCAAGGCAGTGGTTCCCAAGGCAGTGGTTCCCAAGGCAGTGGTTCCCAAGGCAGTGGTTCCCAAGGCAGTGGTTCCCAAGGCAGTGGCTCTCAGGGCAGTGGCTCTCAGGGCAGTGGCTCTCAGGGCAGTGGCTCCCAGGGTGGCTCTCAGGGTGGCTCTCACGGCGGCTCTACCGCCACCGTCACAGTGACTGTCACAGTCAGCCAGACACAAAACGGATCTCCTAGCAACACCGCATCTGGAAAGCAACCACCCAAGCCTGGCTTCCCGATGCAACCCTACACTACATCAGGGTCAGCCGGACCATCACCATTCGCCACTGGCTCTGGAGCGCCCATCAGTGGTAGCGGAGCGCCTGTTTCTCAGTCTTCGTCGATGCCCAACGGCGCACCCATCTCGCAGGCTTCATCGACGCCCAGCGGCGCACCCATTTCTCAGTCTTCATCGGCAGCCGCAAGCTCAAGCGGCGCGCCTCTCAGTGCCTCAAGCTTTCCCACTAGCGTCATTTCTTCAGGCTCGGGCATCTTTCCCACTGGATTGCCAACTGGTGTCATCCCTTCAGGCTCCGGCATCTTCCCTACTGGAGTCACTTCGTCAGGCTCAGGGAACTTCCCAACTGGTGTGATTCCGTCGGGCAGTGGAGTATTTCCCTCAGGCTCAGGAACATTCCCCACAGGCGTTGTGCCATCAGGCTCCGGCATTAGCTATCACCCAACTGGGACCGGTATAAGCTATACTCCATCAGGCTCCGGCATTAGCTACCACCCAACTGGTACCGGTATAAGCTACGCTCCATCAGGCTCCGGTATTAGCTACCAGCCAACTGGTACCGGTATAAGCTATACTCCATCAGGCTCCGGCATTAGCTACCAGCCAACTGGTACCGGTATAAGCTATGCTCCATCAGGCTCCGGCATTAGCTACCACCCAACTGGTACCGGTATAAGCTATGCTCCATCAGGCTCCGGTATTAGCTACCAGCCAACCGGTAGCGGTATGACCTACGCTCCAAGCGGCACAGGCATATCTTCCCATTCCTCCGGCACAGCTGTCTCGTCCCAACCCTCCGTGTCACATACACATGGCGTGGCCAACCCAACTGGCATATACGTCATCGGCGAGAAGAGGAAAACGCAACTACGCCGGTTTGCACGACAGGTGCGAGCCTAGGCATCTTTGACAGGATCGGTGCGTTGGGTATATTAATGATAATTCAAGTCTATCAGCGCATAGACCATGGGAGGAAGGAAACGTAACGAAATAGGGACCCATTTTTTTTTGCGACACGTTTATAATTTGGCCTTTCCTTTCTAATTAGGGTTTGAGTGTTTGGGCTGCATACCAGGTCGCGCGGTCGATGTTTCGTCGACGACGACCTAGCTTAGCTTAATGTATTAATCGTTGATATGTACTTGTCGAGCTCCACTCAGCTCGACATGCAAATATTTTTAATCACTTCGCTTCTTGATGTTTGGGGGTGCGAATCTTTGGATTTAAGCGCCTTGTGTGAGATGAACAGAAAGTGATGGCCGATGCACTTGATTCTCCCCCACGCCTCTGTAGGACGCTTTCTCACCTGCGTTACTGGCACCCTCCAAACCAACATATCCCATCCACTCCACATCACCATTCCACCAACCTATTCATCCCATCTAGTAATCCCTCCCCTCCCACCCCCTTCCCACCGAACAGCTCCTCATGGGCTCGATACTATGGCCACTCAATTCGTGTCCTGAGCTGAGACAAAGAGGTGGGGCTGTGAGGTTCTCAGCTGTATCTTTTAGCATCGTACCTTCATACACAAGCCTTGCAAATAATATGTATGGGCGTGCGGAATGCGTTTTGGGATAATTAGGTTGATGAGAGGAGAGGACGTATTGGGAGGGGGGCGGTGTATGTAGTTTGGAACGGGTTCCAGGAGATGAGGGGTGTTGAATATATTTCCATTTGTTGACATTCACACGCAGTCTCGTGAACGGTACACACTCCATCCATTCATATTCTATACGTCGCGATGTGCGATGCCAAGAACGAATAGAGGCCACAGTAACTCCTTCCCTTATGCAGCCGTAAAGAAGTGGGTCTGCATACTTTAGTCTGCATTGTTTTTGTGAGTTGGATGGACGCGACTTGGTTTTATATGTGGGAAAGCACAGCTTCGCGAACGTGCTGCCCGTTGGTTGTCTCTGATTGTTCGTTGAAGGCGGCAGAGGAATTAGGTCCGAGGTCGGTGGGTCCGTTGTATGTGGAGACGTCCTTGTGAAGGTTTGGCGTTATATGAGTGCACTTGCTGCTGCTTTAGCTTAGATGCCCACGTAGTTGTTGAATGAGAGAAACACTTTGCGCTTCGCCTGTCTACAAGCCTGGCAGACCCCGACTTTTCGCTTGAGGCTGATGATTGCCTTTTCCCGGTTAGTGAATCGCCTTTTAGTGCGCTTGGACCTGCACATGGACTGTGATTTGTGTGAGTATGGCATGACATTCATGCTTGGCTCCGATCCTAGAAACCATTCCGGTGGAGTGCCTGGGACACAATCTGTACTAGGTCCGCCAATGAGAGCATGTGGTCCATGAATGAGATTAGGATCTCCGGAAGAAGTTATACTCGCATGATGGACACGCAGTTGTTCATGTGGCGTGGTACTTGGCAATGGATATAGCAAATCGGCGTTGGTTGCCTCTAGGGACCCAAGCGCATGAGCCCCGTGCAGCTTGGGTAGGGTAAGGTCGTATTCCAGCGCCCAAGTAGAATCAGCAAGCAAAGATCCAATTCCTTGCCCTTGTTGGAAGGCCAGAGTATTGATCTTTGCCTGCTCAAATTCAACACCGGACTAAAGGTTAAGCTTCACCTGGTATGATTACTGCAGGTTTCGCAGGTACAGAATTCTGAGACTGCGTATGAGATGAACAGACTTGCCTATTTAAGGCATTACTGTAACGAAGTTCGAAGCCAGCAATAGGTGGACGACGCGACGGTCCTCCAATATCGAGTACGCTCTGATAGCTTTCGACATTCGCATTCTGCTGTGCTAGTATTTGGTCTATGATCTTAGATCGTTGTTTCGTGACGAGTTGACAGAACTTACTATTCCATTCATTGTCGTAGTAATGCTGCGACGGATCGGACTGGTAGAGCGGCTCTCTGCCTTGGTGATATTCCTCATGCCATCGCGGAGAATCCCAGGGCCACAAATTCTGGAGACAGCTTGGGCATTGCGGCTGAGGTTGAAGTGGCCCCGTGCCGAAGTATGGCATGTTGAAGTCATGAAAATCATTCTGAAAGTCTTGCTGGTGGCCTTCCATTGTCTGCGTAGCCATCGTTTGAGTTCTGTGCCTTGTCAGTGAGGACTATTCAGACAGCTAAAAACGCTGTGGCTGATACAAGAGACATTAATTTGCAGTCTGTTGAGTCGACGGGGGGAAACTCGGAAAACGATCTGTGTGACTTGCCTTTGGGACAACCTCTTAGCTAAGCTACTGGAAGGTGTCAGATGCAAGAGCCGGTAGGCTTGAGATGTTGCCGGCTCCTTGGGGTAGTCAATAGAGATATGATGAGATCTTTTGGTAGACGACAAGAGCCGTCAACGATAGACCGAGAGGGGAAGATGAAGAAATTACAGCATGCAGGAACAAGAGATTGGGGACATCAGTCCTTTTTATGCATAACGTAGCCTTGTATCTGGCAAGGCAGACACAGCAGTAATGAGTTAGTTCTGTGCGGTAGAGGTCAATCCGCCGCGCCTCCCATCTGTCGACGCAACAACATGAGCAGTGATAGGTTATTACTCAGTAGCCCCAGGAGCTACTCTCACCGGCGGTGAGCGGTGGGAACTTCCAAGGATTTCCGAGATGGCTGTGTTCTGATACCGGTACGAATACCGATACCGACGGAATGTCTCCCTTCAAGTCTAATCTGATACTTCTCAACCGTGGTAACCAGCTGAAATCGCAATAGACGAGGTTTGAGGCGCAGAAATCGAAGGTAGGAAAGCGAGCTGTGTGGTTCAAACGTGGACACCACGAGTCATGAAGATGCCAAGACCCCTGATTCACGATTCCGTCTAGGAAGTTCCAGACACCTCTCCAGACATTGAAATCAATCACATCCTGAAGTTGGTATTCTCAGGGCTTCAGACTTCAAGATGATACGATTACGCTTGGCCGTCCTAGGCCTCTTCACTTACCTCTTCTCCCTCGCCTCTGCCACCGCTCTCACCTACAAGCTCGTTCCCAACGAAAAAGCCTGCTTCTTCACCCAAGTTGACCAGCAAGGCGCAAAGATCGCATTCTACTTTGCCGTGAGACCCTCAAGCGCACTGAAGCCCTACTGGCGAACCTTCCGATTCTGACTACACGGTGTCGTACAGGTACAATCAGGTGGCTCCTTCGACGTCGACTACACCGTCACAGGCCCGAATGGAAAGATTATCATGGAGAACAGCAAGGAGCGGCAGCTAGACGCCGTCTTCACAGCGAAGGAGACAGGAGAATATACGTTTTGTTTCAACAATGAGATGAGCACTTTTGCGGAGAAGATGGTGGATTTCGAGATTGCTGTACGAAGCCCCCGTTATCAGATCCAAACGTCCCTTCCCAAACAACCACCCAAACGGCACCCCCTACACCTGTACAAACTATCAAATGGCGAAAAAGTCCCATATTCAGCCGCTAACACTCTTGCTTCCCCAGGTCGAGAACGAAACCCCCTCCGCCCTCCTCCCTTCCAAACAAGGCACCTCCCCCGAACAAACCTCCGCCCTCGAAGAATCCATCATGAAAGTCTCCCGCGACCTCTCCACCATCAACCGCAACCAAAAATACTTCCGGACGCGCGAGAACCGCAACTTCAGCACGGTCAAAAGTACGGAGAGCAGGATATTCAATTTCAGCGTCGTGGAGAGCGGGTTGATGGTTTGCATGGCTGGCCTGCAGGTGTTCATCGTGCGGTTCTTTTTCCAGGGCGCGCGGAAAGGTGAGTGCTGCTGTGCTGTGATATGGACTGAGATGGCGTTGTTAATTGGGTGTAGGCTACGTATGAAAGAGCATGGTGTTGATACGTTTGGGTAGGAAACAATGATAGCGAATATACTGTCAGATTCCAGCAGACATTGCGTCCTACTTGCGAAGTTTTGAGTGATACCTACTCACAGCATCATGCCCTGACGGGTTGAATTGCGCTATTGGGCTTCCTAGAGACTCTGGTACGGAAAGCCTCTGTCTTTGAACCCAAACATTCGAAAACCTTCTGAAAATCCGTTCAAAGAGCCAGTGCTATACCTAATCCGGTTCTTGTTCTTTCCTCGTTGAACGTTGCATGTGCTCGTTACTCAAGTCATGTAGACAGAAAAGACATCTGCACTTTCTAGTCTCGAAAACCTACCAACTCCCAGCTCACGAGAATCGTCTGCTTCCACCTTCCCCGCGCCTCAAGAGCAGCAACCGAGCATGCCAAGATCTCTCGAAGCAGAGAATCACCAGTCTCATCCTCAACAGCAGCTGTTCCACCGTCCATCTTGTATCTCGACGAGTACGCATACACACCATTAAAGCTGGTTCTACTACCACACCACCTGTCAACCTCCACCAAGGTAGAAATGCTTCTCATTCGGTATCTGCTGTAGCTACGATACCCCTCCTTCCTGCAGACGATGCAAGGGGTCAATGTCACTCTGCACGCTCATATCCAACCCCTTGCTTCCGACCCAGCCCGAGTCAGCCCTTTACGAATCGCGCATCCCCCATCCCCAACTCCCCTTTCCTGATAACTTACTCCTGTCCCTCGCCCAATAAACAACCAGAACCGTCACGCCCTCAGCCACTTGACTTCACCATCCAACTTTCCCGCCGTCAACATCTAATATCCTATATGCCCCCTAAACCTCCCTTCCCTAACCCCGACCGGTAGCTCGTCCCACTCTTCCTCGACATGGCCACATACCCCGATATAGATATCATCACTAAGGACCAAGCATCGGCCCCAAAGCCTCCCAAAGCGACGCAATCGGATCCTGGTCCGGCGCCGGGAATAGGGGGTGGCAAGTGCGAGGAGCGTGATGGGGTGTGAAGAGGCGTTGGATGGATTGGTGTTTTCGATTGGACTGGCTGTAGCGCAAGTTAGGGTTGGGTAGGGTTAGACTTGCGTGTTTTGGGTTTTAGAAACTGTGGAGTGTGGGATGCGTTGGGAGAGTAGGTAGTGTTGGTTAGGTTATGATGAATGCATTCTATGGTCTTTGCGCCGATGGAGTGAGGGATTTTCCTACTGTATCTAGCCTACTAGACAGCCAACGTCAACCTTCCACATAATGCTGTGAAGGAGTGTCCTCTATCAAACATAGATCATGTCCTCAGAGCCTTCCAGTTCCCCTCAAACCTACCCTAGGCTCGTCGGAGCTGCAGCCAGAGTATCCGTACTCGTCGCCCCCATTAAAGGAGGCACAACAGCAATTGTCTTGCCCCCCGGATTCGACGCCGCAGTCGGCGCCCCCAAATCAAAAGTCCTCGTAGCCGTATCTGGAATACCCCCAACTTGGGATGAAGGCTCCACCTTCTGCTTGTGGGACCCATCTTTTCCAGATTTCCCAGCGCAGCTGAGTTTCTTGATGACCAACTCCCTGGTCCCGTCTGTGCCAATGGACTCAGCCACAAGGGGCACTGAGGGTCTTGCTGCCGCCGGCAACGGCAACGTTCACCATGTGATCAGACGCACCAACAGGGAGGGCCGTGTCCGTGGTTGTGGAGCCGCCGGGTTGAATTTGCTGTTTCTGCTTATCGCTACCACCTGGAGGGAAAGCGGCAATAGTGGCAGTTGAGAGTGTGGATGGGATAGCGACTCGGGAGACGATAGGGTTGGCCGGGCGTGAGGGAAGTGCTAGTGCTGGAGACCATGGTATCCGTTGACATCACGGTGTCCGTGGTAACGGACTTGACCCCACCAGCAGGCGGAACGACTTGGTGTTGCTTTCCATAGGTATCGCTCGGTGGAGAATCTAGGGCTGACGAGCCGCTTGAGGTTCCCTTCCCAAGGTTTCTTTGCTTCATCAAGCCTTCGAGTTTGGATAAGCACTCATCAGTGGTTTCCGAGGTTGAATTAGGGGTGTTTTTAGAACCTGGCGAGTATCAATGATCCACACTGCCAGGGCCGCCCGTTGGCAATGCATTAGAACCTGACAAGATAGAGGAACCTCCTTTCCCGGGAGGAGCATGTTGCTTCTGGCTACCAGAAGTGTCCAGTTCAGTAATGGATGGGCTAAGACTAGCGTCAGTGGCGGTACCTTTGACGCCATCGTTGGGAGCAGCACTTATGTTCTTTCTAACGCCAGAGACAAGGTTCGATTTGGTTAATGTAGCGCTATCAACGCTAGTCGAAGGTGAATTCCCACCGTATGTGATTAATGGACCAGGGAGGACAGCAAATGGCGATGAGGTGGCCATGAGCAGGGTGAAGTACGTTGAGGAGCGCATCTTGAGCTTGTATCAATATTAGAGGGCCATAATGGAGGAATGGATTAAGTAGAGGGAGAAGCAATAAACTTCGATCGAAGAAAGATTGCTTCAGGAGCTGTACTTGATACGAAGTTCAGGGGGGGCAGACTTGACAGACGGACAGACCCTCAGAAATGGTAATGGAACAAGAAGAGGAGACAGTTCCTTGATAACATACCTGAAGAAGGTGCATCAGCCCAGTCGACTCGGCGCCTTTGTTTCCATTCAACGAGGTTCATTTGCAGGAGCATACTGTTGGATGATTTCGTGAAGCTGCGTCACCAACAGTATTCTGCGGCAGCCAAATTGTTGAGGTCCCGGGATAGCTCCATAACCTGTGGCATCTTCTAGATCCATGGCCTAAGTTGAACCTTCGTTGTACCAAAGAGAGGCAATCCAGACCGTAGTTCCAACGGAAAGGCCCTGGCTCGATATCACAAACAACCTATCTGATGTGATCTTGTACATATCAATATAAGCGTCGGTGAACGGCATTGAGCAATCGTGCGGCGCAGATAGTATCGTATTAATGTCTTTATGGTAGCTTTGAAAACGATAAGTCAAACTTAACCGGCCTTCCTGCAATGGGGCGGAATCTCCCTTGCTAGACTTGACCAGTCAGAAGGCCAAATGCGACACAAAGCCCAGACCCAGGATCGACGGATAAAGACAATAAGGTTATAGAACAATGGTAGTGTGAGAAGAGGATTGTTCGTTCCATATCCAGTGGAGTTTTCTTCCTGGATTGCCATATACTAAATGCAAGCATACAAGTTGATGGATTTGCAGCTGCAGCCTAGATCTTGAAGAGCAACGGCCGCTAATTCCTAACCCTAGCGTCAATATTGCTGAGCGTAGCGATAGCTAATACTAAAGGTATCACGTTGCGTGGGAAGACTTATGTTGGGCACTGCCATTGGGCGTCTATGTCATCTCCAACCAGGCCAACACCGCGACTGTGAGACTGAATTTCATAATGGCCCTCATAATACAGTAGCATTCAAGCAGGCTATGCGCCGCTCTGTTGGTCGCCTATTGATTGGGACTGCGTACCCCCTACCTCGTTGCTACCTTGTGCTGGGGGCTGCCTGCTCTTGCCAGACCATTACGTGTCGTGAAAGAGCATGGTGTGACATAGCCTGGCGGGTCAGCGAGTCATAATTTGCTAGAAGGCAACGTGCTTCGTTAATAGAGCGACACTACGCCATGCTTGTGTCTGGGCCTCAACTCGCGAGTCCGACTAAGTAAGGAGATACTGTTTGGGCCATTGTATGTTCCTCAGATCGCTTACGGCGTATGCGCTCAGCATGCTTCAAGGGTTCCTAGCTTGGCTTGGCTACCCCTATAAGCCAACTAGGAGTCTTTGCTATCTTCAGAAGCGAATAGGAGGTCTTAATGACGGGAGCATAGATTAGACCTGAGACGAGCTGTTCCACTTAGTCGTCATTCGTGGGTCCGGGAAGCCGAGGGTAATTGGTGGGCTATTGTAATTGGGGGAGGTCTAGGGAGTCTCCAAATCTGAAGTTCAGTCTGGCCATCGACACAGCTGTGTAGCTTCCACCCTGCAAAGAACAGCAACACAATGACAATGACTGCGACAATGGGTACGACAATCTCGAGGATTTTGTTCTTGTCCGATCCTCCACTATTACTGTTATTGTTTATCACCTGCGAGGAGGAGGATGATGGAGTCGAGGAAGAAGGAGGAAAGGAGGAAGTAGACCGAAATTCTGTTGACAACAAGCTCAGGGTTTGAGAGAATGGGAAAGTCGTAGTAGAGAAAGACGAAGGTTCCGTTGACAGCGGTGTGCTGAGTCCGGTCAATGAGGAATCAGTCTTTGAAGATAGGGTAAGAGATTGGGTAGAAGATTGCACAGCGGCGGTGGTTCTTGTTTCGATGTTAGAGTCGAGGAGGTTAACAGAATCGGTAATGGTGAATGTGTCGCGATCAGGCTAGAGGTTGCTGAGATGGTGGTATAATTGTCGATAGTGCCGTTATGGTCGCAGTCCACACTGAAGGAGCCAGCTGTCATGAAGGTACATGTGTTGACCGTTATGACTTTAAAATTATTCGAGCAATCAACATCCGAGTAAATTGTCACTAGCTGCGTTCTCTTGTCAGTCAAGTTACGCTTCAACACCAATCAGACACAATTGGAGAATGCCGTAGCGGTGAGTATCGATGTAAGTTGGGACGGTGCTTTTGATGCCGTTGAGTCCACCGCAAGTACCGTTCCGGGCTTGGGTTATCCGTTCGCACCGTAATGAAGAGGTCTTGGTAGGCATCGTCGTTATAGAAAGCAATAGATTTCGTGGCGGAAGCAATATTGATATTTGTAGATATAGTAAGAGAAGAACGAAGCATGTGACCTGCCAAACTATCTTGAATTCGGGACAGATGGACTCATTTGAGGTTGCCAGCATGGCCATCTACCATACCCACTTGTGCCTACAGGAAGCCTTAGCATCTTCCACCCACAAGATTCGATGAGGCGTTGTACGGGTAAAGGTGATCAAAACTATCAAATATAGAGCCAGCAATGTTGTGCCCGATGGCCTGCGCACCGCAGCAACACTTGATATAACGATCTCGAAGACCTTTCATTTGGTACGATACTTGTAGAATTGTTCAAGCTCTTACAATTGCCAAGCTGGCATTTTCTTCGAATAATTTGTGATAGGCAAGTTGTTGGTTGCTGTGATAAATCTTGGCGAACGGATCCTTTCGTCGCCGGCGTGTCAGTCTCGTCAGTTACACAACAAAGATCACGTTTTTCCGGAAAGAGGGGCGCCCCTAAGCGAGCCCTTACAGTAGAATGTTATCAGCGCCTAAGAATCCGCAGATCTTCAGGCGCCTCCGGCCTCCGTGGCCTAGGGTAGCATAATTTTTTTTGTGTACCTGACGAGGCAGCCTATGATGGCCTTTTGGGCTACCAGGTGATTCGGGTTGTTTGCGGCGATCATATCTGACAAATGATAACCTGCAATCATAAAAGGACCGACAATACTATGATGTATGAGCTCACAGAAATGAACGGTGTAGATAATGAGATCGACACCAAAAGTCTTGAATCGCGCTGGAGATTTTGGTACAGCGGGCGGAAGCCCTAGTGCTAGCTCAGAGCGCCCCGTACCCACAGGCCTATAAGGCAGAAGGATATCCATGGTAGGGGCCGCTCTGAGTGGGCGCTACCCAACAAGATAGCTTGGTGGGTGTGTTTAGCCTGATAAGCCCGCTATTCGCTATCGCTTGCAGCACCTCTCCAGGGGCGCCAAAGAGAGCTAGGGATAAGGTAAAGCTTCTGCCTTGGCACACTAGAATCTCTAGTGCGATTCAAGTGTTTTGGTGTCGATCTCCGTACTGACATCCAATACGTTCCAAATGAAAATGAAAAGTTCCGCAAGGTGCGAAATAAAGCTGCTATCAGCGTCGTCGCTGGTTTGCAATTCAATTAGCGAATAATACGAATCGTGATCGATGATCCGTAGACTGAGATTAAGTACTAAAAAGGCCCACAAATCGAGCTATCAGCGCGGGGCCAAAAATAAGGCTGAACCTTTCAGTGTTTTGGATAGTCTGCTGGACGCCGAGCTTGTGGTAAAGATCGGAACTCTCTATGTAGCTGTGTTCTCGAGACTTGACAATCACCATTGGCAACTTGACGTTATAAGGCAGATATACAGGGCCTGATAAAAATGCAGCTTCAATACACCTTCAGTAATTGGCGGCTGACACGTCTCGCACACTTTGATCAATACAACAGCCCATGCTAAATGCTTAGCTCAGGCTGTGAATGAACAAGTTGCGGTTGCCTTATAAGTCGCTAGTGACATTGTCACTAGAAGAATGCCTCCATCGTCGAATCCACCAGAAACTGTGGGATCAACCTTTTTCATCGAACGGTCACCCTAGGGCCCAAGAGGCCGACGTGACGGGGTGAATATCTTTTATCAACCAGGTTGGGAGACCTCAACATACGAATTATTCGACATATTCGGCACGTTAGTCTATATTAGTAGCTCTGTACCTGCCCCAGCGTTAAGCATTGCCGTCAGGGTTCGACTTTCTGCACGAGTGATGTTGTACGCATTGATGAGAAACTCAGAGATTGTATCCCACAAAGTACGATGTAGATGCACAATTCGGTCTGTAGCATGTGTTTTCGTAGCAAGCAAGCAAGCTTGCCCAAGCGTTGTTCCTAACTTGCTGGGGCCAGGTGGGTTCGTTATATCGTTTGGCGAAGGCTGCCGTTGGCGAAGAGCTGACTGGTAAAGTCGCGGAATTGGATCGATTGAACATCAAAGGAACTTTACGGCTTTTCCAGCATATCTTTTCGGCCCCTATCCTCCTGACCATCCCCATATATCCACCACTGCAGCCCTAAACCTGCATCACAACATGCTTGGAATATGCCGCACAACTTGAAAGCCCAAGGCACTTTTCCGGATTCGGACACGAAGAAAAAGCCCATTTTCATCGCGTCACCCAACAACCAATTTGCAAGCACAGACACGCGAAACCCTTTGCAGGATTGTGCACGTTGGTTGGCGAATATTTGTGGGAGTGGAAGTATAGCTTCGATGGCGAGACCAATGCATCCGATTGCCTGAGTGTATATAGAAGAGCTGGTCGGGCGAAGGAGGGTATGGAGGGCGAGCAGGGTGAGGGTGAGTCCAAGAAGATACTCCCAATATCTGATTTATCCAAACGTCAGCAAGAAATCGTGCTTGTCACCACGCCTCGAACTTGGAGGAATGCCCCTACTTGTGGCGCACTGTGTAATCGAGTATACTTACAGCCGCTGTGACTTCCATCTCCAGAAATTGAATGGTCTGCCCTGGTCCATGCTCTTGAAAGGGCCCTCTCCCCTCCATGGAGGCCGGTTGTTCAATGCTACCTTCAGAAGCACAATCTGTACAGCTACCATTATGATGGCTTGTATGAGAAGAGCAAGGTCATATTGGGCCCCAGGCCAGTAAAATATCTTGAGGATAGATGCTGTCAGCATGATGAGGGGAATGTCGAGAGAGAAGCCGGCAGAGGTGCGGGTACGGTTGATGGCGAGAATCTGATCGGTATAGGAGGTCAACGGTGAAAGAATGAGACTGGACGGTAGAGATTAGCTGTGAGTTGTGTAGGTAGTTGGCAAGAAGAGGCACCGTACAAGATGGGTGCGAATGAGGAAATCAAGGCTCCAATGAAAGCCATGGTATGCTGAAAGGAGAGCTCGAGGGCGTTAGATGCACAACAACCGCATCCAGTATCATTGTGGAACCATTGCACCCAGATCAAGATCCGTCGAACAGAATTTCAGATAAGGCTCGTATCTGACACTTGGCCAATATTGGAGATGCACCAGCACTCAATGGCGGAAATGGCAGGTCTCTTGAAGCGACCGATGGAGATATATTTAAGAAGAGGAAGAACATGTACGAGACGGCTATCGACTTATAGTACAGATTTATGAGAAGCTCAAATTGATGGCAGTAGGGCTCCTGAAAATTGGGATTGACCTGAGGCCTCTCGGATGAGTAAGCAAGACGAATTTGCCAACAGCCTTCCACTAGAAAATGGGAACCTGTCAGGCCTGTCTCTACCTTCTTTCAACCTCTTGCTGGGAATAGTCAATAATCAAAGATTCTGAGAGAGATAGGTATAGCTGCGTTAATCGAACGACCGACCTCTCACCTTTGGCATTTGATGTAAGATCTGGCTTCAAGTCGACCAAGATCGAAGATGGGCCGAGCATTTTTAAGCTCCAACGCTCCGGCTGGCGACCTCATAATTGAGCGCTTGGCCAACGGCACCCACATAAGCACCGACAGGTAGTCTTGTTGTCAACGCAGCGGCGGAGTTGGCACAAGTAGCTCGTTAATGCGAGGACGATTAACGGACGATGGAAGCAACCGCTCAACCTGATCAACGAGACCATAACGTTACCTGTCAAATTAAGTACTGTGGTACCTTTTGTTGTAAGGAGCTCCGGCGCCACTGTCAGCCTGTCAGGTACGCGGTTGGCCCATCTCCGGGCGCCATCTCGAGCACCATACCTCATCTCTCCTAGTGTAGCCGCTCAGGGGCTAAATGAGGGTCTCGTTGGTCTATCAACGACTCCTATCATTTGAGTGAAACCATTGACGGAAATTGCGCCCAGAGCGGGGAAGAAGAGGGATACCCTCTCCAAACACAGCCAGCCATACCACGAACAATGGGAATCGCCTCTGAGACGTGGGATAAGTAAATTAAGGTGGAGGTAGCATCTTCAGGCACCGCCCGTTGGATCTCCTGACATTCACATCCCCCCTCGAATCGCCAACTACGTATCAGCAATTAGTCCTGATAGGACAGCTGAGCTCCTCTTGTTCTCAGCCCACCTATCTAGAGCTGTAACACCTCTGTTGATTTCTTATACTTGAACTGGCCTCTGATCACTTGACCTCGAAGAGCGCTTAAAAGATCTTACTCCTTATTATAGTCCCGGTCCTTGGTGGGACATGTTGCACAACGCTCGGAAGCTAAGTCCAATCATAGGTTGGTCCAGTGTCGAACAGAGTTTCATGCAAAACTTCGTGGGCGAAAGCATGCTAATCCTTGTATGAAACATTCACCTCTTCCTTCCTTTATTAATGCCTTCCGCCCAAGTTGGTTATAATCTCTATCCATATACCCTCATAGATTATTTCTTGCACCTTTACTCTTTTTCTTGCATCCAACACATTCCTTTGGTGTCGCTGCTCTTTTCTTTAACCCACACTCCTTTGAACACGCCCTTCCTTCCAAAGCTTGACGCTTTCCTCACTTACAGACACTCTTTCGCAGCTTGACGCTCGCTCACATCTTCCGACTCTTGATTCTTTGGCCTTTAAGCTTGACGCTTGGCCTACTTACACATCCTCTGGCTCGTACCAATCTGAGTGAATATCTCGAACATACATTTCAGAATGAAGCCCGGTTACCATGTCACTGCTTTGCTCCTTGCCCTTGCAGCCCCGGGACAAATGGCAGTTGTCACAGTCACCACGATCATACCGGTCTCAGTCTGGATATCAAATGGTGTAGAGATACCCTACATCCCAAAACCCACCCCAGCTCCAGCTCCAGCTCCAGCTCCAGCTCCAGCTCCAGCTCCAGCTCCAGCTCCAGCTCCAGCTCCAGCTCCAGCTCCAGCTCCAGCTCCAGCTCCAGCTCCAGCTCCAGCTCCAGTGCCAGTGCCAGTGCCAGCAGCCGCTCCAGGACCCGGCCAAGGTGCGCCAGTAGAAAGATTGGTCCAACAATCACCACCACCTGCCGGCACCGCCCTCCCCAGCCCCACTGTACCCTCAGCATCAGGTCCAGCAGGCACTCCGGCCCACGTCCCCCACGATCAACTCGCCCAGGAATCTGCACAAGGTCAGACCCTCCCCACCGCAACCCAAGCCCCTACAGCTATCACTCCAGCACCACAACCCCCGGCTGGCCTCGGCCAAGGCGTCATGACAATAGTCATTCAAAATAACTGGCCTGCTCCACTATCAATCTCTTATATGGACAACGCTGGCTCTCCAGGCCCCATCGGCAATCCACAAGAAGCTCCTCTCGGTACATCAACCACGGTCGTCTACCCCACAGGCTGGGCAGGACGCATCTACGTAGGCAAAACCATTAACGCTGCAGACAGCAAGATTGAAGGCAGCACCACCGGCGCCAACGACATCGACGTCAGCTACGTTGACGGCTACTCCGTTCCCATCACCTGCTCAGCCAAAGGCAAGGCAGTCACAGGCTGCAACATCGATCTCTGGTCCGTAAGCGGAGCCTGCGCTGACGGTGTCGGCGAGAAAGATGTTTGTCTCAACCCCATGCAAGGCGTCGCAGATGGACCATCAGTCCCCTGGTTCCTACCATGTCAAGGAGCCGCGTACACATTCCCCAACGACAACATTGCAAACAACGGCGACACTGGAACGCCGGAGATCACATGCTGCATCGGTACCGCAGACCAAGGATGCAAAGATGCGCCTGAACGCCAGGGGAAGAGCAAGAATGTGGCTTCGAAGAAGAAGAGATCTCTCGCACAGGTCCTCGGAGAAAGGGCTCCAAACGCACCAAGTCTTTTGCCGCATAGCCACAGCCATCTCAAAAGACACGCACACAAGGCGAGAGCTCATGGCCACCGGTTGGTTCGTGATTTCAAGGATGGTGTCTGATCTGTTGATTTCGGTTTCTTCATGCATACATGCAGATGCGGCAAGCCAAGTAGCGAGTCTGAGATAGGGCCTTGATGGTCGCCGGTTTTTGAGCGGTACCTTTTTCTGTACATATTATTTTGTTTCGGAATTTTTAGGATACACTTCTTCGTGAGGAAATAGATACATCATGAATACATGCATTAGACACGCTACCTCTCTAGGCCCTGCTCACCATCGCCTCATGAGTAGGGAGCATCTATACGGCCTAGTTTGCGGAGCCTGCGGATCACTAACACACCACCCCCTCCCAATCAAAAACCACCATCTCCCCACACCCCCTCTCCAACAGCCCAACCCCCCTTCCGCACTCTCTACATAACCTCGGCCTTCATCCAATCCACAAGAAGTACCGCCACTCGTACTTACTTCCATCATATGCGGACCCCCTGCAGGTTTTGGCATCCTCACAGAGCAGCGTTTCCGGTTCGGAGTTACGGGGGTTTAGCGGTGGCTTTTACTGGTTCGAGTGCCTACGATGATGCCATTTGAGTTGGCATGGGTGTGGTTTAGGAGATGGGGTTGGGGTGGTTATGGTTATGATATTGAAGGGGTTTGGATGGCGGGGTTAAAGGCTGAGGTCGGGTTGGGTGTTGGAGATGGGGTTGGGGTTGCCTTAGAGATGTAATCCTGGTGGTCGTGTCATTATGCCTTCAAGAATACGGAGTATTACCAATACGTTTCGTACTCACCAGGTTGCACCTTGCGGTGAGGGACAAGGAAGAGAATATGAATACGAAGGAGAGCATTTGGTACTACGATCTGAACGGCGGATACGTGGACGAAAAGTGCCTCACTTATACAACTTCCCAACCATGGTAGCTGCATGCACTACACCCATTGTGGAAAACACATCGTGCGCTTGAGATTGGTCAGCAAAAAAGGTATGGGGGGGTTGAAGGAGCTAGGGGAGGAATGGAGTGATACAAGGTGAGATAGATGGAATCATGGGAGCAAGGATGCTAAAGGTAAAGCTGAGGAAAAGTATCAGCGTCATAGAAGATTGGGATGTGTATGGTTTCTCCTATAAGAGAAATGGTAAGTGGCGCTGCGTCGACGATACGCTCGTTCCTTGTGATGAGTTTGGGAAAGGCGTTAGCGTACTTGTTGTTCGATGCAATGAGCGCAGGACCAATCGCGCATTTAGCCAGCTAGGTGTTGGTCGAGAGAGACGTCGCGCATCTGGCGGCTCTAGGCTATTCTGATGCAGGATCTTCGACCCGTGAAGGCTCGTGCGAAATCGTGGAATCCGGCTTCGGTCTTGAGATGGTCCAATCTTCCAGGTATACTTAGTCTCGTTCAGACATACATACCAGAGCGAAGCGGGCAAGGCTCTTGCTTATAAAACTGATGAAACAATACGGTCCTAGTCCTGGAGATCTAGCACCACGCCATTATCCCCGTCCTCCATTTTTGGGTGGAGATTGCAAAACTCATCAACATGTTTTCACCACCTTGCCCTTCGCTAAAGCCGCAGCATCCACTGAGGTGTGTATGTGCACATCAAGCAACAGCCGTCCTGTTCGCCCCAAGATCAGGTACGCCCAGTCCTCCACCGGCAATCGCGCCCCGTCCATAAATTGCAACGTAAAACTCACCGCGAGGCCCAATATCAGTCTTTCCACCAAGCCTCAACGGCTGGGCCCGCAATCTCACACAGTATTCCATAATTATAGCCGCCCTTTGCGCAATAGTAACCGCCGCAAAAACATCCTTCGAGCTTGAGTATTTGGCGTAGAGGCCGACAGCGCAGGTCCCATGAGTATCGAAGATGGGGAAGTTGCTCACTCGCCGTTCCCATAAAACGGGATTCGTCGCAGATTCGAAGCGCAGAATTTCGAAGAGGACGACATAGCAGTCTTCTATGAATATCTCCCTCAGAGCGGGAAAAGGGGGACCAAGTTGATTGAAACAGTCTGGCTGAGCTGTGAGGATAGTGCTATTCGTGGATGTGGAAGTATGTGTTGAAAACCCTGGAAGGGTGGTAGGGGAAAATGAGGGAGCAGAGGACAGGAATTCTGATGCCTTAGACAGTGGTGAACGTTCAAGGATCGCAGGTATTAGAAAGAAGACACGGGTAATAAAGAGTATGTAAAGAAGCATTATGACCTTTAGGCGGCATTCTTCCGACTGGTAAATGAAATGAGGAAGCGTCTAGACATATACCATCATTAAGAGTGGGCATCTAGACTGCGACTCAGCGCTTCTTCGTCGCAAAATACGTAACCATATGAAGTTGATGCATTGACTATGACACCTCAGGGTCTTGTACATTAAGCGCAGGGTTCAAAGCGTACTCAGTCTTGAGTGACAACTCTGAGACTTCAATTGATGCTTTAGTCGCGGTTTCAGGAATAGCGGCTTGATGCTTGAGACGAATTTATTCCATACTATTGTATCATCGAACGCATGCCAAAGTCTATGATTCATGGCAATTGGCAAAAGAAAAGAATTGTGTAGCTAATCATCTAGGATTTCTCCTGGGAACGGAAAGGTAAATATTTCAGTATCGAGGAATTGCTCAAGAGCACTCGAACTAAGCGCCCTAAGCGCCAATGTTTACCTCAAGTATCAACAAGGCTCTATCATGAGCGTAAAGATCTACTATGACATTTACGAACATCAGTAGGTACTGAACTAGGACCCTCAGAAGCTGCCAATCTTCACGATTGCTGGCCGCTTTGCGCGTAGCAGCGGCCTCCGGGCAATGGCTGCTATCCACAACCATGCCTCATCATGGCATCCCTCGAGCCTACTGTCCTTTGAGCTTCTGAGCTCCAGCCTCCATGAGGATGAGCCCCGCCTGGGCCGCCTCTCCTTCCAAGACCGCGTACCAATGAATACCCCACACTATGTGGCCGTTAGCTCCCGCGGAGCTGTGCCTCATCTCTCACAAGACATGATGAGAGCAAATACAAACATCGGTGCTATGTATACTGCCCTCGAAGATTGTGAGTAATCCAAAATACTCTCGTCATACTTAGATTTCCGAGCCTTACTAACGAGCGAGCTCTTCCTGGAGCCCCCAAGTCATAGAGAAAGCATTCGATCAAGGCCAACCCCCCCCAATCTTCAACTTCCCCGCCGCGGCTCACGAATCGCCTCTCCGAAAATTCATAGCTCTACAGAGGTCCGCTCTACTTATACTCGGTCCACGACGTATTCCACCCCTGCAATGTCTGGCTTCAAGTACACATAGTGCTATATCGATAGTCACATCCCGCGGATTTAGTATGCTGGAATATACCGACTATGCGGAAGCGGTTCAGAAGTTGAGACCGGACATTGTATTAGGTATGGGTGATGTGCTGTTCGGACATAAGCCTGGTGTGAAACGAGTCGATAAGATGGGCGACAGGACGCTTGCCTGGATGAAAGGATTGGTAGACGAAATGAGAGACGAATCTAATGGCACGCCTAGGACGGCGTTATTTGCACCAATCCTACCTATCGAGGCGGACCAGCAATCTTACTACATTGATGCTTTGGAAGACGAATTAAGTGATGTGGTCTCTGGTTTAGTGCTTTATGATCTAGCGTCAGTCGATGCAATAGGGAAGACTTTGAGGCATCTACCTCGCTTATCGCTGGGTGAAATGAGCAGTCCGCATAAGCTACTCGACGCCATAGCTCTAGGAATCGACATCTTCACCGTCCCCTTCATCACCGAAGCAACAGAAGCTGGCATTGCCTTAGATTTCTCCTTCCCAGCTACCAAAGACCTCGATCTCTCTACACAATTACCATTGGGAATCGACATGTGGTCTCCAACCCACGCAATCACCCTCTCACCACTCCGCCCAGACTGCACATGCTACACATGCACAAACCACCACCGAGCCTACGTCCAACATCTCCTAAACGCAAAAGAAATGCTAGCCTGGGTCTTACTCCAACTCCACAACCACCACATCATCGACCAATTCTTTGCCGGCGTCCGTACCAGCATACAGAATGGCTCCTTCGAAACCGACAGACAAATCTTCGAGAAAACATACACAACAGATCTACCAGAGAAGACTGGACAAGGCCCAAGGTGGTTCCCCACCCACCCTTCCTCTCTCACTAATATCCCCGCAAAATTCCAACGGCTAATCAATATCTTACAGAGTCCGAGGCTACCAATACAAGTCCGAGAAAGGCGCAAAGCCCAAGAACCCACGCGCATACAACACGCTAGATGATACAAAAGAGGAATTAGCGGAGATAGAAGCAGCGCTGCCCAGTCCGAGTGCTGATGCGGATGATCTTGAGAAGCAAGGCTTTGCTGAAAAAGTGGAATAAAGTGTATTGAGCGTTCGGTGTTGAGCTCGGAGGTTGTACGTTGGGAGCAGTAGCTCAACGACTGTATACTACCTCAGCGGTGGCTACACTAGTGGCGTACATCGCTATAAGAAGCTTCAACTTATCTAACAAGATTACAGGATGGCATTCAACACGTATCTCTATAAATAGCTAGGATTGGTGTCTCGCAGCTAGAAGCCATCAATGAGGTTTGCGACTGTCACAAAATAGACGGCTTCATGCAAATACTCTCGCTGCGGAAAATGTGCACATATAGTCTAGGATGATTTCGTTTCTAAATGAGCTTCTATCGCTGTATTCTATCAGCCACCAGCATAACCAACCACCAAGACCGTCTAAAGTCAGTAACACTCAATGGCCCTCCCACCAGCCAACGCCACGCTCAAAGGCACCAAAGCAAGCGCCCTCCCATCCCCAGCCAACTTCTAAGCCTCCATCAAAGCCTCCCACAACCGCCCAGGTTCTCTATACCCATGCCCAATAACATTGACAACCCAAACCCCCTTCCTAACCTTCCTCAAAAACTCCATACACTTCCTCGCCTTCTCCCTTTCCACCTTTCCCATACGCGCAGCCTCCCCCACACACCGCCCCCACTCCCCCCAAATGCCAAAAGCCTCCTCGATCCACGCGCGGAAACTGATTTCTTCAACCATAGTCGCAGTCGCTATCTCCTTCCCAGCGAACGATCCCCACGTAACAGCGTGCACGGCCTCTGCACTCTCGGAGCTGAGGAATTCTCCGGCTACGTTGCCGGCATAGTAGGACACTTCGCCTTTCTTGTGCAGGGCGTCGAGGTGGGGTTTTGTTTTGTCGTGGAAGGCGGAAGCGGAGACGAAGAACTCGACGAAGGATTTTTGGAAGACGAAACCACCCGGTGGCCCCCAGCCGTGTATGGGGTCTGAGGAGGGTAGACCGTCGACTGCGGGCTGGGAGGCGACGGTCCAGTAGCCCTTATCGGTTGTTAGGCGGGTAAGTTCGGCGGTGATGAGTTTTGTTTCTGGGGAGAGAGTGGCGGATTCGGACCAGGGAAGTTGTTTGGGGTTGTTGCCTGCTAGGTGGGAGACGAAGAGGTTACTTATTTCCTTTTCGGTAGTGGGTGTGCCCCAGAGGGCCAGTGCTTGAATGGGTGTTACTGTTAGGGAAGTGGGAGAGTAGGTTAGTGGTGGATTGAAAGCTGGGGATCGAGCGTCGCCGAAACGGCCGTTGGGGTAATCGTCCCAGGTTGCTTCACGGGAGTTAGGGTGGTTTTGGGGTAGGGAAGGTCGAGGAGAGGACGAGCGATGAGAGTTGGTTGTTAATTGTGCAGCAGCAGCTGAGGAGGAGGAGATGGATGAGAGGGTTCTGTCGCGAGTGGTATTGCTGTTGATACCGTTGGGTATACCGTTCGAAAGAAGAGGACCATCATCGACAGCATTCTCATCAAAGGCAGTAGGTATGAGGTTGCAGCGCTCGAGTAGGGAGCTGACCGCTTTCTCGAGATTGAGGGTATAGAAGTGGAAGCCGCGTGGTCCTTTCGCCTTCACTTCGCGTATCCCATCCACGATCTCACTCAGGGCTTCAACGCCAACTTTCTTGACTGCTTCATCGTCTCCCTTGACGGGCTGCAGTCTGTGTATCAGCTCTTGGGGTACCTTCGCATGAGCAAGCTTCGTCGTCCTCATCAAGATCTCGTAGCTTTGTAACGGCATCAATCCAGGTATAATGGGAATCTTAGCGAAAACACCCGACTCATGTTCCCGCAGCAACTTCTCATACTTCGTATATGCATTCAAGTCGTAGAATAATTGTGTCATGATAAAGTCCGCACCAGCCTTCGTTTTGTCTATCAGATATGGCAAGTCGTGCAAGGGATCTTGATCCGTAGGATGTGACTGGTCGGCATGGCCTTCAGGGTATCCAGCAACACCGATACAGAAGTGATCTCCATGGACACGCCGTATATATCGGACCAGGTCAATAGCCCATGTGAACTCCTCATTGCTACCCTCTTCCCCACCCTGCCCATCTTCGACTTCGTCCTCAAGCCTGTATTCCTCTTCTCGCGGTGGGTCTCCTCTCAGTGCCAGAATGTTGCGTACTCCTAACGCCTTCGCCTGCTCTAAAGCCTCATCCACAATCTTCCTCTTTATGTTCGTACACGTGAGGTGTAGACATGTTGTGAGCCCCAACTGCCGTTGGCATATCTCTGCAAGCTCGAGAGACCTTGAGGAGGTGCAGCCACCAGCTCCCCATGTTACTGTGACGAAGAGAGGACGTAGAGCATTTGACATGCGCTCTAAGCGGATTTGAAGGTTGGAAAAGCCCTGATGGATGTTAATAGGGCTATGACAAGCAAAGTGCTGGAGGGTCCCACTATTTGCGTCTTTGGGGGGAAGAACTCGAGGGAAAAGTAATTGGCATCATCAGGGAGAGCAGCGATCTTGTCAGTAATTTTCTCCATGTTGATGAAGAGGTTAATGTATATGTCAAGGGCTCCTCGCTTGGAACTGTGGAATAGCAACCGTTAGAGGTCTCATTCTCTTGAGTGTGGGACTTTGACAACGTTCAATTAGTTCGGAACAGAAGCGACTGATGTGAATGTCGAATGAGAAGCCTGTCAGCTTGTTTGTTGATCGAAACCCTACAGACTCGGCTGTCTGCCGAGGCAAAATTGCGTAAAACTGCCGAAAATTCAAACTGGACGATTACTCGTCTAATTGCTATACCATCTTATATGAGGAACAATGATTGGAGTTGTTCAAATACCCCATTGCTCAGAGGTCGAAATTACTAGCATTGAAGCTGTTCGTATCATACCAATACTTTCAAGAACGAAGCATAAATATGTATATCATCCCGCTGCCGTGGTATCGTCATTCGCATAGCATATGCAGATGCCTCCATATGCCATTCATTATGATACAGATATGGCCGAACAATTCATGTATGAAGAAGGGTAAACTTTCGAGACGTCCAAGCCCCGACTTAAAGGCAGTCCCACTCCCCAAACACGCACCATCTCGCACTCCGATCAGCCAGCACTAATCCTCTCCACGTGCCTCTTTCACCGATTTTGATGATTGTTTCCCACACCCCTCCGCCCGCTGACTCCTCGCTACTGACCATGTTGTCGCTTTTCCTCATGAGCCTGAGTATCCTACCGCTCGGTGCTTGGATGGCTAATTTTGCTGGTTTCTGCTGCTGTTTTGTACTGCTGCTAGTATCTGAGCCAGCTTGAGAGAAAGCTCCATTCGCTGAGGTAGCGGTTGACATCATGCTCATAGCTGATGAAGGGCGTGCGAAAGGGAGAGGAGACGCTGAGCGCGCTTCGGGCGACAGGCAGCTAAAAGAGGATGGATGCTGGCGCACAGCAAAGACAAAGGTGTTGTTTATAGCTAGGCGAGCGCACTGTGGTTGAACGACATACAGGTCATGACGCATGGCATGGGGCGTTGGATGGCGAAGAAGGAATTGGTATGGTGGATTGGTGCCGGTGTGCTGAATAGGTACAGCAAAAGCCAATGGATGTGGATTGTCTTTGATCGAGTGCAAAAGTCCTCGCTTGCCAGCATAGACTTTCAGAGTCCCATGGCCTTCATCGCCAGGGAGCAACGCCTTTACAGTATACCGCTTCTGGCCGTTGATCCACTCCGCCTGAGCGAGAGCACGTGTTGTGGTTATCTCGCCGTCCTCGAAGAAGTCGCCATCAGCGTCACGAGTGTAGGAGCGAGCCTCCACCTCGGCGATACATTCGACGTCTGGAGGAGCTAAGAACTGAATGTGAACCAGTTCAAGGTTCTCAATTCGGAGAAGGCTGGTGTCGTATTCGACCATTTGGATGTTGTTCTTGAAGTAAGGCGGGCAGGCGCATGGAAGAGCTAAGAGAATATTGGTGGCTATTGGCGGACAGATGTGCTGTTGTTCATAGTTCGACGGTATGTGGGTGTAGCATATCTCCATCGGCCTGGCTAAGAACCACCCATTTTCAGCGACCTGATGACTAGCACATGAATACTGGCTGCGTTTCGGATTCGTTGGACTTGCCAGCGAGCAATCCATGATCCTCCAGGCGCCATCCACCACCACAGCGTTCCACCAATGGTTTGGCCTGCGATGGCTGTTGTGTTCGATAGTTTCTCCGGGTGACTTCAGATAGCCCCTAACAACTTCTGAATGTAAGCCAGCTCCGAAACACATCTCCAAGACCAGCACAGCAACTTCTTCTGCACAACCTCGCCTCATCTGGATCACTCGTCTTGTATCGACTTCACCTTCGAAATCCTCCTCCCAGGCCACCTTTTCGCTCACCCATGTAAAGATTGCTCTAAGCCTTTGTACATCACTGCGATAAGGGCGGCATACATAGCCTTGCGCGAGGCTTGCTGGGTTAGTCATGGGCGGAAGACTGTTGACAAAACGAGCACTCTTGTCAACCATTTGGTAGTTGACTGCTGAGAAATCTGTCGAGTATTGGATAGGCACCCCATCCGCTCCTTCATCTCCCTCGACAGCTTCTGAAAGAGCGTCTACCGGCGCGATGACCGCATAGTCCATCATTTGGCACCTTTCGATCCTCTCCGTCCTTTCATTGCGGCTCAAGGAATTGGACCGGTTCACGTCCCGGCGAACTTGGACCCAGTCAATGTCACTTTTGCCACTTCCGAGACCCATGTCTCTCGCTGCGCTGCCGCCGGCGATCGCTGTGACACCGTTTGGTAATAGATTTTTGATCGGAGAGCGCGGTGCTTCAGTATGTCCATTTGCAATAGTGCCTCTTGCGCTGGCAGCGCCTGTCTTGGCCGAGTCTACAAGCTTTTTGAAGAAGCCACTCTTCTTCTTTCTTGGGGTCATAAGCCCTCCCAACACGCCACCAGAATCTGCTACGCTGCCCGCGTAGTCAATTGCTGCGCTTGAGCCTGGTCTGGATTGGTTGCTTGAGTAGTGGCTCGGTGTCTGAGGCCTTGTGGCACTTCCTCCGTCACCTAGTCCAAGGAAAACGTCCTGCCGATTATCGACTACGCTCAGGGCCCTGCTCCTGCTGATGCTCCCCCATTTTCGTCGGGCCAAACTACCCGCGCTCGTGGCGCTGAAACCCCCTGCTGAGTGGCCACTCATGATGCTCTGGCTTGTCCTTTGAGTGCTACTGGTGCTGTTTGTTGCTACACTCTGAATGCCGCTCGAAGAGTTTGTTGCGCTAGATTTCGTTGTGAAGGTTCGATCCAGCATACTTCTTCCCAGCTCATAAGCGGATTTCCGGTTTCTGAGTCGTCGGCTGCCGGATACAGAGTCTCTCATGCCGAAAGAGGACTGCGTCCTTGGCTCGCGAGGCGAGTTCTTTGGAGGTGGAGCGGGTGGTGGACCCATAGAATCATCTGGGAGGAAAAGTTCATTTGGAGGACGGGGGCTGGTCGCACCCATGCTCCGCAGACGCTGCTCCATACGTTCCACATAGTCATGGACCTGTGGTGGGCCATCCTCATACCCATCGTCGCCATACCCGCCAGGCTTGTCATAGTGGTCTTCTTCACGCTGCGAAGAAGCAATGCCCAATGATGATCTAGGTCGCCGATGCTTCCTTGCATTTGGTTTTGTACGAAAGTCTTCGAAAGCTTCGGGTGACCATGGATCAAGAAGAGTCTGTTCTTGCTCAGGCGATGGAGATTGCTCGTTCTGCCGCATTGCCATATGATCTAGAGAAGACATAACATCATCCATGGCGTCTCGCAAAGGTGATGGAGTGTGACCACGGCCGCCTGGCGATGGTGGAGCGGGGGACTGTCCTCGTGAAACAATCGGATATCGATCATTCATCGATGGGGTAGGGGAGGAGGACGCTCGAGGAGGAGCAGCATTGTAAGGGACACGATGCGGAGGTGGTGCAGGCGGAGGAGGCGAGCCAATGTCATCAGGATGGTTTGGATACATGGAAGATTGCTCGAGATTTGAAGGTGGGGCGGGAGAAGGTGAACGTGAGCCAAAAGCTGATTGATGAGCGGAGGAGGAAGGCCTCGAGGGCTGTTGGAGGTAACTTGACTGTCTCGTCGGCGACGTCTGTAAAAAGCTGCCCTGTCTAGTCGGACTCGAGGAAGATTGCAAATAGCTAAGTTGTCTCGATGGGCTAGCAGATGATGTTTGTTGAAAGCTCGACTGTCTGGAAGGACCGGGAGAAGGTTCGAGAGAGCTGGGCTGAAGATGAGCTGCAGCGGCAGCAGGGTTTGGCGATGCAGCGCGAGCGTAGGCCTGAAAAGGTTTCCGGAAAGTCTTGGACTTTTGTGGTGAGGCCTTGGGTGTAGATAGACTTCCTGATGGGCTCACAGGGATAGAGCTTGACACCCGGCTGACTGGGGTAAAGCTCTCATCCAAGACCTGTACAAAATTGGAAGGGAACAACCCCACCGCTCGCTTATCCCTACGCAATCTCCCCATCCACCATGAGCCATCTCCTGCGTTCAGGCACTCTATTAAGTCCCCTTCCACAAATCCCAAATCCCTTTTCGATTCTCCACCCCAAGAGTATGTAGCTCGGCACCAGCACGGAAAGCGAGTAGGGAGGGCGGGCGCTGTGTGCGCCATTGTTTCTTATGTGTACCCACAGCCTCTCAGCTGTTGTTGACTTTGTAGATGCCGACTGCTGTGTTAGAGTCTCGTAAGATCTAAGGTAGATGGAGTTGAAGATACAGTGCGAAGCAGAGATGCGAGTATGTAAATGATCGAGTGGAAGGCAGCCAGCAATTGATGCATCGATGGCAGTGAAGTGAGAACTTCAGATGCGACGTTGCGGAAATACCCCTGGATTATGCAACTAACGAGCGTGGTAGGATCAAGTGTACCTGTCTTAGAGCGTTGTGAGAGTTTTGAAGTGTGACGAGCTTTGTTTACTTCGTGCTATTTCTGGCTAGCGCCCGCCGTCAAATTAGCGCTTCCCTAAGCGCCTCGCTTCAGCCTTACGTTTCAGATATCGAGTTTTGAGTATGTTTTGATTTTAACGTATGCTCTCCTACTATATAGGATAGCTACTGGAAGTATCTCTGTTGCTATAGCGTCTATACTCTATACGCGACGTGTCCCTATGTCGTCAAAACAAAGCCTCCAATTACGCCTGCTGAGCGTCTGTGCCTGAAGCCCTGTTACTGTCATCATCTCCCCTATGGGAGCTCAAGAGGACGCTGTATATCGCAATCGGCCATCACCTACACAGCGCTTGCGAGTAACTCCTCTTCGTTCTTGTCCCTGACTTCCAGCTTCGCTGTGATGTGGCCGTTGGCACCACGTCCCCCAGTCGGATCCTTCCTCTCTCGCACAGCTTCATCGACCTCTTGAGAGAGCGGGTCAGCCTCATGCTCAGGGATTTATATTGCTACGACCAAGCAGTAGATGCCACGATCCCAGTTGAAAAGGTTTCGACGCACCCTGATACTCTTCGTTATCACCTCCAACCCACCTCCTCATTTTCTCCCTCCGGAATTCCTCAAAGTCCCACTCACCCTCCTCCAAACCCACTTCCTTGTCGATCCACACGTATGTTTCAGTCTCCGTTTCACACATCCCTCGTCCGCTCTCGTCCAGCAATCGCGGCCGAACTTTAATGCGGTCGTATTGGTCGCCTTCAAACAGATCGAGACGCCATTGGTCTTCTGCAGAGAGACCCTGAACATGTGTACCCCTCACGCATGCATTGGGCGTTTTCGAAGGGATAATGGCAGGGTAATCGCATCCACGGACACGATGTCGCATGTACCCATCAAGAAGAGCTGGCACAATCTTGAGGCGAGAAATCTGAGCAGAGGTCGGGTTAGTGGTGCCATAGATAACGCGGTGGAGCACTTGAGTTGCCATCTAGCAACTGTGAGCCGGAGTGTTACCGAGCATAGTGGTTGGTATGCATACTAAAGTCCCTGAGGGTTGATCGATTTAGCTAAGCCACGATCGAGTCGACAGAGAAGGTGTGGAAGCGTACCGTAGAAGAAGGCGCTGCGATCGCCCATCGTAGAAGTATATGAGTAGATTACGATGACTTGTTTCAGCGTTGCGCGGAGGCAAGTGGTAATGAAGGTGGCATTACACTGATAAAGCACCTTAGAGGCTTATCGCTTAGCGCGCGCTTTTCGGCAAGGCTAGCGAAGAAAGTCACCGAAAGTAAGGTATTTGCAACTGCTTCTGCTTACCACCTGTGCCTTCCTTGGGAGAATTGCCTGTGATCAAACACAAGCCAATCGAGTAGGCACGATAGGCTAGGTCGCCGTTTCAGGAAACCTTTCCAAACATTCATGTAGTGCAATCTCGCACGAATTTCATGGTTTCCAGCCACGGCTTCCATAGCAAATTGTCAGGGACTACTACACGACCCAATTTTGAGTGCTACAAACATAGGCTCAACTCTTATAGAAATCTGGTGTTGTCATTCACAGGACACCTGCACGTTTGTCGAACATACTGGCAGTAAATCCCTTGAGATGTGAAAATATCAACACTCAAGTGTAGAATTGAGGGCAATATTGATGGTGTCTCCTTCTGAAGCGTCGCGAGATTGACACAAAGAGCGCTAAGGTGGGATGTTCGCTAGCCTCAACCCTCTTTCAAATTAGACATTGCTACGAGTATCAGAAACCGCACAACTGGAACCTCGTATACTAAACCTTCGAGTACGACAGTCTCAGTATCGAGGCATTTCAAGTCGACTGCGTTAGCGGGTGCTTGATCCACGAGGTGGAGTGAAGGAAGGTCATTGTCTCGTATTCATGTTCTGAGAACCACCAGCATGCCCACGATCATGTTGCCAGTAAGGAGCAAACAGCCCCGAGCCTGCTATGCCTCGTTATCGCGGGAGATAAAGGACGAGATTTGGAGCTATCTTCTGTTCACTCAGTTCTGCGCTTCTTACACGACCACGGGTGGCGTCCAAGTCTTCGACAACAACATCGAGCATAATCTGAGCTTATTCTGTCATCCGGATAGATACATAGCTCATGAAGCTCGCACAGCATTCTATCTTAACAACACCATACGGCTCAGCATATCGGCTTTGCCCGGTTTCCTAAGCTCTGCCGGTCATATAACGCGGATCTATCGGCAATTGATCTCCAACACCTCAAACTTCGATGTGGCACTGTGGGTGAAGAGACTCATTGTTCACATCGAGCTATGCAACCCTCATAACGAGACAGATGCGTCTAGCTCTGCGTTTTATGCTCAACAGCTCCGAAAATTGTTGGACTGCCCAGAACTTCGTATTTTGGTCCTTGACGTGGAGAAGAATGATGGACCCTTCCCACTATCAAATTGCGAAGAGATTCTAGTGGCGCTCAAGAAGAAGCTTGGCAGAGGACTGAGAGTTTATCATGATATGGGCTGGTCTTACGGCAACCCGCCTATCAGTAGCGATTGGAGGCAAGATATTAGTGGCGCCTATGATAGAGATGCATCGGATCCAGCAGAAGTGAGATATGGGGAATGACTCAGGACAGTCCCTTTGAGCTTTGCAAACATTGCCGTTTCTTGCTCAAGAAAAACATTCTCAACAATCTGCATGGCTAAGGACCGATTCCAAGACCGCAAACAGGTTTCATTGCTTATCAACGAATCCCCATCACTATCTCAATTCTGCATTCGTTAGAATCAAGTCGTTGCCAACAATCATCATCCAATCGATGGACGCTTTTACACGGCGAAGACCCTCGGACGGAAATCAAGGTACTTGCTTCTGCAGCTATTCTTCCTCGACTCTACTAAACCTTTTCACAGATCTGCCAATCTCACAGCTTCGGACATGAGTTCAATTCTTACCGCTGAACATTACATGCATTCACGTCTCACCTGCTTGTCACGCACGTTTCATGATTAAGTCAGCGCAAACATAGGCACCTATTCAGCATTATCCGGGCGGATGAGGAACAACCAAAGTCGAGGACTGCGGGCTAGTGATCAGCAGAACTGCGAATGCTGTATTAGGGGGTCGAGGAGATGAGTCTGAGATAGTTTTAGAAGACATTGATGCTATCATACATTACTTTCACCCTGAACGATTACTTATCCTACATTGAAACACGCGTGAAGGCATGCAATCAAGGCGGAGGAGGCAGAGTGTCAAAATCACAGATCTCGATTGCGTCCTCCGTATTTTAAAACACCCAATAGTCTCCATCTTAATTCTCTAGACATTACGAACATACCCTTGAAATTCTTTTACTTCCGTCTTGACATATTTCTCTATACCCCATTCTGGACATGAAACGTCAGCTTTTGTTGAACTCCCGCCGAATTCTCTACGAAAAACCTCTTCGCACGATTGATATGGGCTTTCGATCCATTCCATTCATCACGGTCGAACCGTGTTTTAGCATGGCATTATGTATATGGAGAAATTGACAGTAAATGGAGCTTCTTGATTCCAGGAGAGCGTTGACTACTCGTATATTAGAAAATATCACTAGTATCGACGCCTCAACTTCTAAACCTCTCTTGCCTTTTGAATCGCATGGTAAGCACCGAGACTAAGATCCGAGGTAGGCTCGGTAGGAGGCTCTATCTGGATTGCTGGGGAGCGTTGCTCGCGAGCTTCCTTATGTTGTGTTTATGCTTCTTGCACGTGTCATGCATAGTACGAATTAGGATTGTATGACGGTCTAAGGGGAAATGCTCGGTCGCAGGCCCAGTGGCTATCCCGGTGCTGAATGCATGTTTCTTGGATTGGTGCAGACGCTGTCTGTGATAATGATCGGTTCTAAGACGTTAGTCATTTTCATTGTGTTGTTTCTTTATGGCGTCGTTAGGGGTTTGTATCTCATACCCAGAGGCGTTGAGGGTCGGATAAATGGGCGGAAGGGGGAAGTACAGTATGGGATCGTAGCTGTCATGTGTGAGGTTTGGCCTTGGCGTGTTAGATGTTCGTTCTCGATGAATAGGGAATTGAACAGTAGCAGCGTACCGGTTCGATGTTCTCCCAGTCTAGTTGAGCGAGTGCATTACGTCTAGAGCGTGCCTGCGGAAGTACACATAAGGCGAAGGCAAGCCTAGATCTATCCCTATCTTCGTTCAAGCCAACCTACTCTTCCATCAACCAGGTGAGATCTTCCCTCGAACAATAGTCCTCAAGCCACTCTCGTGACAGCCTGTGCGCGTACCGAAGTCGTAGCGTGAGTCCAACACCGAGCTTGTCTTTCAATGCCTTGCAAACCCTTGCGATCGAGCAAAGCGTGTAACCTACTCCATCTCTACCCTGCAATCTGAAGTGGTTTCTCCCGTGGGCCTCAATGATAACTTCACACAGGTTAGGACAGTCCAAAAGCCTGCAGAACATATGATTCAGCCGATATAGACCATCCATATCATCTAAGGTGATGGTGATGGTAATGTTCTTGACCCATACCACAACGTCCAAGGCCCCTTCCCCTGGAATTAGTCGCGATCGGAGATCTAGGAACTCAGCTAGATGCCACGGCACACTCATGAAGGTATTTTTCCCGAAGAACACTTCACAAGCTTCTCGTGCAATCTGTGAACTTACGTTGGATGCCAATATAGATCTTAGTGTTTTGACCTCCTCCAAGGTGTTATAATTATTACGGACATGCCAACATGCGATTGGCTGTTCGGAGACCAGCGTGTATCCGTAGACTAAATCTCGAAGCTCCCTAGGTAAATTGCAGAAGCGCTCATGGAAGCTAATAGCAGCCAAGCTGCTTCCGTTTGTTGTAGTTGGCTCCGAGGCCGGGTTGGAGAGTTCATGAAGAGACAGTAGAGACTGAGGACGACTCGTGACTAGGGATTCTGGATACTGGATTCCGGACGGCCTCACTTTCGGGGAGCGCCCTTTGATTGAGTCAAGTAGCAGCTTGTAGGGCCAGAACGTAAGCGGCTTCAGGTGAGGTTTCGATTGAGATTCCTCCGTTTTGGTCTTGCGGAACAGACGATGCATTGGAGATCGTACCATGAGTCTGACTTAGGATAGACTATGGCCAAATGTGGCCCAAAGTACCTCTAAAAGTGGCAGTCCCTACACGTCAATTGTTGCCTCGAGACGTTTGGGTGACATGGGCTTGAGTGCTGTCGAAGTAGAGCTATGCAGCAGGTAATTGGGTACTCATCGAATATAGCCAAATGTGAAAAGGATCGATCTTCAAGATGAGGCCTAATTCTGATCACTGTGCAAGCACGGAGATAGCTAAAATATTTTATCTCAGCCTTCTCAGGTTAGGTCCTCTAGAGGCTTCCACGCCCACCGACCCAACCTAGAACTGTAAATGGCTAACCGTAGGATGAGCACCAGAAGGGTCCCTAGAAAGCCTCTAATACAGTGGCTCTGGTAGGTAGCTTTCGGGCGCTACTCTCGTTCCCAAAGAACCCGCTCTAGGGTACCATTCCGGCGGCTTCCGGGCATCAGCCTTACGGCTGCCCATACCAGGGGTGAATGGCGAACTCAGACAAGCTCTCTCCCCAACAACACCCTCTATTCACCAACATGTCGACTAACTCACCCCGGTCCACTCTCGTAATTGATCGCACTACCATCACCTCCCTCTTAGCCGCCCTCTCCCTCCTGGTAATAGCCTACATCGCGTCCCTACGCCTCCTCTATGTCTCCACAACAACCAAGCTCCGCATAATCTTCATCTGGCATGCCTTCGACTCCCTCGTCCACTTTATTTTGGAAGGTTCCTTCCTCTACAATTGCTTCTTCACGTACACATCGATCCCACATACGAGTGACTATCCGCATCCTGCGAGCTTGTCTCCTCCAGGAGTATATTTCCTCGGATATCAGGATCGGTTGTATGGGAATGCCTATGGAACTAGTCCTTTTGCGAGGCTTTGGCAGGAGTATGCGAAGGCGGATAGGAGATGGGGTGGGGCGGACTTGACGGTCATTAGTTTGGAGCTATTGACCGTATTTGGGGCTGGGCCATTGGCACTGTACATATGTGAGCTGATTAGAAGAAGGGATAGCGGTGCCAGGTTGTGGTTTTGGGGGATCGTCTTGGCTACCGGGGAGCTGTATGGCGGTAAGACCTAATCGATGCTTGTGGAACTTGGTATGCAGACAGTGGCTGACATACCCAGGGTTTATGACATTCGCCCCTGAATGGCTGAGTGGTAACTCCAATCTCGACACGAGCAACTTCATGTATCTCTGGGTATACTTGACGTTCTTCAACATGCTCTGGGTCTTTCTTCCATTATTTGTACTCTATGAGGCGTACAATAGCATCAGCTTGGCGTTTGCTAGGGCCAGCGGTGCAGTTGGTGTTGAGAGTAAGAAGACTGCATGAGCAAGTCTAAGCTGCGCACATAAGAAGGCGACGAGCCCTGACAATGTCGTGGCCCAAGCATGGGAGAGAAAGGTCGTATGCCCTCCCGGACTGTAAATAGGTACATGTACTCAAGGCTCAAGATGTGCCAAAAAAAATCCAATCTTGTCTAAGTGAAGATGTACCTTTGGATTTGGGCACCCAGATATCACGAAAACTCCAGAGCCAGGTTGCTTGGAACAGAGCCGTGACTTGCCACAGAAAAGCGATAGAATGAATCACTTTCGATCTGCGGGTTGACTGACGATGCATGTTTGAAGCACTGGTGAGCGGCGAGTGCCAGAAGGTTGCACACGTGACAGCTTCTGAGCAAGCCTAAAGGATGACGAGCAAAGAGACAACGAGGAAGAGGATAACGAGGAAGGATGACGAACAAGAGGACCAGTTTAAGTCGGTTAGAACGACAGCCCCTCAACATAGCATTGCAGTCATTACAACAACAGATCACAATCCATCCCCAATCACACGATCCGCACAACATCCCCTCTAATCCACTAGAGCAAAGGCAAGATATACTACTAGAAGCACGCCTTTACATTGTCTGTTCCGCTTCAACACTGCCCCCACCCTCAAAACCCTACCCACCAATCTTCTCCCCACCCCACTCAATCTGCGCAGTACCATCCGCCCCCGGCGCAATAGTCTGAAACAAAGTAGTCGAGACATCAACATCATACTTCGCACCTACAGCACAATCACACACGCGCATCAGCACACACCGACCTCCTTCCCCTCCCTCAACCACCCTCCCCAAAACCTCCCCAACCAAAGCAAAGGAACAACTCACAGCCATCACAAGTATCCACAACCACAGCCTGCGTCGTACTTCCCGTACCGGGATTGCGAATCACGACCTTAGTCCCACACTACATAACACGACACGACATCAATAAACTGTTCATCCATCCCTACTTAGAGTAGTTGGGCGCATACTAAAGGATTCACATTCGGATTCGGCCCATTCAGCATAATCTCTTTCGAAAGCGCAACAACAGCATCGCCGTCGCCGTGTGTGAGACCGCAGGAGCCCAGTGCTGGCTGTGGGAATAATCGATGTCAGTCAGTCGGGGAGTCAGTATCACGACGGGGATGTAGGAGGTAATGGTTTGGGGGGAAAGGGGGTAGTCGAGGTAGATGAGGTGGGCACGTACGGTGTAATGTGTCATCTTACCCTTAAAGGCATTGACCAAAGAGACGTAGACGGCGAGGCCGGCTGCGAGTGAGAGTTTCATCTTTGTACGTAGAGGGGTATTGGTAGATGTCTGTGTACAAATGGAGAAGTGAGATGGGAAATGCTGGAATTAAAGAATGAAGAGCGCGAAGATCAAGTATAGAAAGTGGAGACACCTTGTAAGCCACTTCAAGCCCATTGCTTGGAAATATGCTCAAATGCGTATTCTTTCCCATGGACGTGAGCAACCAAACCCTTATCGCCACTTCTTGTTGCAAAGGCGAGCTGGCGCCAATGCCGTCGTTTCCAGACAAGGGAAGTGAGAAGGCAACAGTGTTGTTGTTGGACAAGTGTCTTGATATCAGGTTGATCACGGAACTTATCTTTTTGCGCAAAAGACTTGATGAAACTGAAATCAATTGCTCGCTCTTCCCCTCTATCTTTGGCTAAAGTACAGTTCCTCTCCACCTTTTATCTCATTAGCTACTCTTCTAATTGGAGACATCCAAAAGCACAGTAGCTGGTATCGTATACAATATGTTGTCCCCTAAGCTCAAAAGCAAATCTTCCATGTTGCATGCTCCGCGTCCGAAATGCTTTCAATGCAGCAATGCCCAGCTAATAAGAAATGCTCGTAGAATCTTTATGGAAAATAAAGGAAATGCTGTGGTGCTAGTCCTCCACCCACTCATTTATCGTAAGCCTCGTTTACAAAATCATCGAGCCCATTGCCCCTCTCATCGTCCTCTTGCTCGCGATCTCGATCCTCTAACGCTTCCTCGAGCTCATTTCTATGGTTCATGTCGTCTTCAGGCTGCGTAACAAACTCGTCGAACATGTTGTCCACGGATTCTCGAGCATGAGATTGGTGACTGTTGGAGTAACCATGATGGGGCGAGTTGAGTACCCTGTCGTGAGGATGGCCCTCGTAGGGACTATCAGACGCGAAGAGACTCGGGTCCAGAGCAGTGTTCGCGTGTGACAAAGGTGAGGTCGGGCCGTACCTTGGTGAATCAACAAAGGGCGAGTGGTGGTGACCGTTCGAGTAGTAAGGACTCGGGGGAAAAGCTGGCGAGTCGGGCTGCTGATGAGGATTATGAGATGCTGGCGGTGGATAATGAGCCATGTAAGATGGATCATGCGTAGCTGACGAAGATGCTGGGAGTCTATGGGGATGGGAATAAGGCTCAGATGAATTGTTGGTTGAAGTTGAATGGGAGGACCGAGGCCGTCTCGAATTTGCAGGTGCGAGTGTATGTTGGTTCTTTAGTTGCGAATCGCTACCTTTGCGAGCTTTATTAATGTTATACGGCTTGGTACGGAATTGAAGAGGTAGCTCATCGGGAGAGTTGACATTATGCTGCTGCATCAACTTCTGCTGTTTAGTCGGACGTGGCTTACGAGTTGATAAGGATTGTTCGAGGATCGGAGGAGGGTCTGGAGCAACCGGGGCCCACTTGTGAAGCTCTTGACGGAAGAAGTTGGTCTCGAAGCCTAGCAGGATCTCGGCCCCCTCGATCTTGCGAAGGTAGAAGCGTTGCGTGGTCACTTCTTCGGGGTTGGTCATGACAGGGTTGATGTATGGTCGCATGAAGTCTCGAAAAGCCTTCGCCGTAGAGATGATCTCGTCGAGTATCTCTTCCTCTTCAGGCTGGAATGGCAGACTAGGAATCTCACCTTGCCATTCGATCAAGTCTTCAAGCTTGGGGCGAGCTGCATCACGGGGAATCTTGACACGGTAGTCACAGATCGGGCAAGTATAGTTGTCGTCCTCCTTGACCTTGCCCCGAGCTATCTTAAGGCACTTGCCATGATACCTGCAGTGAGTTAGTATATATGTCCCGGGAGCTTCTAAATCATCCTTACCATTCGTGACACAGTTCGCATTCGAGCATCATTCCAGCCTCCGGTTGACGACACATGCAGAATACATTCTTCTCTGATTTGACGCCTTCAACGTCTTGCTCTTCGGCGGGCGAATTCTCCCTTGTGGCAGGCTCCACAGGCATTCTGGGCTTATCGTCGAGGTCGAAGCAATAAGAATTATGTTCGGCGACATTATTCATATGGACTTGGAGAATGTGCAATGGCGCGTTGGCTTTTCCGAACAGCTTCTTTCCTTTCCTCATCCAGTTCTCATGACGCTTCACATTGTTTTCGAGGTCAAGAGTTCCAGTCGGCTTGCTATTAAGCTCAGTCAAGCTTTCGAGCACGTCGCGGACTTCTTTGTACTTCGGCCTTCTTCGGAAGTCGTCATCCTTGGACTTCTCATACAGCGATAGAATCTGTTTCTGCGCCTCTCGCTGCTTGGCCAAGATTGCCTCCACGGCAGCTCGAGTCTCGTTGGTGATTGGTAAAGTGTCTGCTTGATTTGCCAAGGCTTCAAGCTGTGGATGATGTATTGGCTCGACAGACATAAGCTCTTTGGCTTTGGCCTCCCAAACCTCGCCTCGTGTTTGCAAGTCTTTGTAGGTCCGAAGAAGCTCATCCGTTTCGTCAATGCCTATGTCCTTGGCTCGTTGTATGACCACGCCCACGTCGCCGAGAGTTTGGAATTTCTTTCTTCCCTCACGAGCCTCATCGGTCCATTTCATCTTATGGATGACGTTTTCCAATTCCTCGACTTCTGGGACATCTACATTGAAGCTCTTACCCAGTTCGGCAAGATCCACGAATTCTTGCGTTGAGCGCGCGCTAGGACTAGCAAGTGCGGTTCTCGCGTCCTTTTGGAACTCTTGGATATCCTGAGAGCGCTGAGTGAGTGTGTCGATCTCGGCGCAATCGAAGGATATCTCCTCCGCCTGTGAAAGCAGCTTATGGATGTTCTCGATCTTTCTTAGCTCCCTGTCGCGTTCCTCCATCTCAGCTGCTTTCGCGGAGTTCTTGCGCCAGGCTCGCTCGTTTTTTCGACGGTTCTGCTGTTTTCGAGTGATGTAATTTGTAGCTTCGTCGACCCATTCATTGCATTTACTGACAAAAGCCTTAAGATCTGCAAGTCCAGGGAGTTCCCATGGTATTTTGTCTCCTTCGCTAACAAGAGAGCGTAGCACCTTGAGTGAGGGTTTTGCTTCGCCATCAAGAGCCTTGTCCAGCTTCTCTTGCCAAGCCTCAGGCTGGTTGGCGCGATCAACAACCTTCTGTACAACAGCACTCAACGCTTCATCGGCGAGACGATATCTGAGGGTGTGAGCCAAACCTGTGAGGCGTTGTCCTTCGGTAGCATCACAGCAATCATGGGTCCCCGCGTGCAATAAACACATAACTTTAGACGTTGTCTCGCAGCGAAACGAAGAGAGGAAGCTATATGCCTTGCAATAGGAGCATTGATATTCAGCTTCTGGGACGTCTTCATCCTTGACATAGAAGCCGAGGGAGCAGCGATCGTCAGGTTCCGTAGACCCCTCAATCTTGCAATTGTGGGGACCTATAGCAGTTTTGTGGCGTTGGAGAAGGTCCTGTCTCTGCTGCATTTCACGGTCTCGCAGCCGTATCATAGCCGGAGCAAGCCATTTTGCTGTTTTGATGGTAGTATCCCGACCAGCAGCTGTCATGAGAAGCTCGTCGTGCGAAAAGCAAGGCTGCTTTCGAAACTCTTGAAGACGCTCAACACCAGCTTCACCAAAGGGCTCCCAATCTGCTGGCGCAAAATTGACTGCCTCGTTAAAGTTGAATCCATGATTGAACCCAGCGTGGTATGCTTGTGGGAAGGTTATGACGAATTGCCCTGCTCGCTGGTCAAGTGCAAACACGTTTACACCTGCCCGCTTTAACCGATCCGGTGGTAGCAGGGTGACAAGCTGAAACAATAGATCTGGCTGTGATTCGAACAATTCCGGAACGGCTTGTTTCATTGCTTCCTCAAATCTTTCGGCATCGGCACCAGGAATACCATACCAGGTTTTGGTTGCACCAAAATGCTGATAGTTTGCAGAATAGCCGTAGTGATCCTCATTATGCCAACAAAAGGTTGAGAAACACATTCCCACATATAGCCATGGCACTGTCATTCCAGATATATCAGATTTGATGTGTCGGAACAGAGACTCTGGGTGTAGTGGAAGGATGTTCAGATTCCATAGATCGGTCGAGTAAGGATCCAATGGGTTCTTCTCTATTGTGGGAAAGCCACTGCCATGAGTTGTCGAATGTATATCGGCTCCATATTCGACTTCAACTTCCTCCGAAGGACTTTCGACCAACCGCCAGAACTCGCGCTCCACGTCATCTTCGGTGACCGGCCGCTTAGTATTGTGAACAGGATCGAACTGCATTTTCGGTTCGAAGTAACTCTCTTTGAACTGATGCGCCTTCTCTTGAAATTGTCGCAACGAGTAGATGCCACCTTCTTCAAAACCAAAATCACCCGTACCAACAAGGCATCTCGGACAATGCCAGTCATGTAGCGGATTGACCTTAGCTGGAGGATCCAAGCAATTCTTGTGATAGCCGAAATCGCAGCCGTCGCAAACTAGCAACTGAGAGCGCTCGTCCTTAGTTCCACAGACCTCACATATTTCGCCGGGTTTTCCATTCCTACGGTCACATGGTATTCGTGGTGTTGCAGGGCGAAGTAAGCTCATATGCGAACCCACAACAGTCGGAGCCTTCTTCACACGCTTGCTTCGTCGCTCATTCTGATCGTCGACCTCACCACTTACTCCGGAATCCGTTCCTGACGTGCCATTCAAGCTATCATGACTGATCGTTCGTTTCAATGGGTTCGACGAGTGACCATTCGTCAACGGAGCTGCGTTCAGGTAATCTGGCAATTCCTTTGTTGGAGGCGCAAGTCCGCCGATTGGGTTGTGATGAGGTATCCCTGAAAACCCGTTCTCTGATTCTCGTTTCTGCATTGGAGGAGGGCCGTTCACAGCTTGAAAGGATGCCGGAGTAAGGTTGACTGGAGTCCATCCACCTGAGTTTACAGGGGTAAAGCCAGTTGAAGGCATTGGTGGCGGTGGTGTAGGGACGGGCTGACTGGGCTCCATGGGATCTCCTCCCTCTCTCATAGATGCATTCAGCGCGGCAGAAGCTCTCATGGCTGGAGAACCGTCTCCCATACCCATTGGTATATCTTGATATGGACCTTTCATTTGTTGATTGGCTGATGGCGGGGTAAAAGGACCGCCGTTCTCGAATTCGAGCTGTTGCTGCACGCCAGGCTTGGCGATCTTCAGGTATTCCTCGTATGGATGTAGCCACCTCTGATATGAATTTTTGAGCGAGGTTGATAGAGAAGACATGATCTTCCCACTGTAACCGAGATCGCGCCCGATCTCTGCCCATTTTTTCAACTTGCAGACCTTTTCAAAACCACCGCGTTGCGCCACCGCCTTCTTCAACTTGTATAGGTCGAGCGGTCGTTTATCGACGCTGGGGAACCGATTGAGATTCATGCCGTGTTGTTTGTGGAATTTGGCAAGCTGATCGAGGTAGTTGAGGTTTGTCCGAGTACCTGGAAATCATTAGCTGGTTGTCGAGTGTCCCCATCTAGATAAGTGGACACGGATTGAAGCTCAAATTACCTCCTTCTACCGAGTTCAGCTCTTGGCGGCGCGTCTTGAAGTAGAATCGCTAGCTGGACGTTAGCTGTCACGCCTCTCGATGATCGCTTTTGCGACCTTGGCTGATCTCTGCCGTGAGAGTATTGATTTTCTGGACTCGGACTGCGTACCTCTGTATCGATGGAAAACGAAGGATTCCACGAGTCTGGTGGTATGACCTTGCAGATACCATACTTCTCTCCCTCGGGATATATCTTTCTTATGTATTCCATAGGGTCTGCGAACTCCTCCGCTGTCGGCCTGAAGGTCGGCGCCTCTTGTAGGCCATGCGGCCGTGTCCGCTTATTTGCATCTCTTGCAGCGGACGGTTGTCCACGCCTCTCTACTGTCGATAAGTCCAAGGGCGGAGCTCGCCGCAGGCTGAGGGGTATGTGCGGAGGATAGTTTTGCAATATACCATTGCTGCTCGGTGGATTGAGGTTGATCTGAAAGCTCCCGGTGGAAGGTATTGGCAGTGGAAGCGGTACGGCTGTGGGGTTACCTCCACTCGAGGGAGGCACCACCATCTCCGCAAGGTTCAACAAGACCAAACCACGCAGATATTTCGGATTCGTGAAAATTGTAATTCATACGTTCGGATTTGAGTGAGGAATGCTAGATAATTCGCAGGACAGATCAGAATGTGTCGCAGTACACAGCGGTGGATAAGTAGCGGGATTGGGGCTAAGTCATATACAAAGGATGACCCACTAGACCGGTGTAGAGTACGACTTGGTAGAATAATGAAGGGACGAAGCAATGAAAACAAGCGGTTGTGACCTCTTGCATTCACAGCCTTCTACTTGACTGCTTGGGCAGATCAAGACATGTTGCATGGTGTTGTGGGGTGTGTAATGAACGAAGAGGGCATGAGAGGGAAGCGGGTGATTGAGACGGCGATTCGATATCTGGAAGTCGCAGCCACAGGGCTAAGACTCCACACTAGTGTATATGCGGTAAAGCCAAAAAGTTCCTTGCAGCTTCAATGACACAAGTTGCTCGTAAATAACGAGACATTCGTACATGGATGTCACTCCTTCCAATTTAGACTCTTTCTTCACTACCAATACCAATACTGTAGTGTCGTGGCAAATTTTGATGCTTGGCACCAGGACTTGCAATTCGACCCATTTTAATAATAATAACCACCTCAATGCTGACTTCCCGCACGGCGCGCTGAACCACCCACCACCAACTGCTGTTCTCCGAAGATACTTCACAAGCAGCCGTTGAGTTCGCGGAATGACTTGCCACTCGCGCGGCATCCATCTCACCGACCATGTTGTACATGCTGAGGAGTCCGATGAGCTAATCACTGGTCCCAACTTCTGAGGGCAATACTTGACCTACTGGCATAGCCTGGCAATGGACATGAAACCAATACCACCTTTTTACTGCTGCTATCTTTTACGCTCCACAGTGCGCCATGCATCTCTCTACATCGGCTCCACTCCGAACCCTGTCCGTCGGCTGGCCCAGCATAATGGCATCTCCAAAGGCGGCGCTGTCCGTACCTCGCGACGAAATTTACGGCCGTGGGAGATGACATGTATAGTTACAGGATTTCCATCGAAAATTGCCGCCTTGCAATTTGAGTAGGTCACTCTGCTTCATTTATCCTTCGCGTATGATGCTTTTCACTCCCCAAATCTCTTAAGCAATATCCAAGATGTGGCGTAAAATGCACTAGTCTTTATCCGGAAAACGGCATGAATGACCTGAAACTCTAATCATCGTCGTGGGATTACAAGTGTAGCGATATCAGAACGATCCGGATAGCCCCTCGAATTGACAGCCAACACCTCTGACTACAAGCTATCAACAATGGGACGTTTCTACTCCAAGACCCGTAAGACTTGTAGATCGTACTACAGGACCGGGAAGGTACGGTCCGTGTTCGCAGTTCGAACTACTAAGCAGCAAGTTTAAGTGATTATGTCCGAATAAGCTCGCAACCGACGGAATACATTGTTCTATAGTGCTTTCTTAATGCAAAGATCCAGAATCTCGAGCTGACCTGGTATTAGATGGGCATGGCATAATTCGCACGTGACTAAAAAGATAGCCGATGCGCAACGAATCACAATACCCGAAACCGGTAAGAAAGTATCTCGAGAAACAGGTCGGAGAAAAAAGCACATTGTTCGTCCAAAGACTTCGTTAACCGATGAGCTTTCGAACCTCCATTTGCTCCTTCGAGTCCCGGGCTTCGTAAGGTGGCCGTTGCATGTACGCTTCTTTTGCGAAGATGTCTACCAGAAATGGCACCATTGGGACCAGACCGTTGACGGCACCCTCAGGAGCGGCACCAAGATCATTCTTGATGTGGCGCAGGGAATCGGAAATATCGAGCAGGGCAAGGCCCCCGGAAGCATTCAAGTGAAAGCCAAGCGGAAACAAGAGGTCTTGGGCAAGGGTGACATACAAGGCTTGGACATCGGATACGGTGACCTCAAGGCTCATGTAGAAAAGAGCATCGTCCTCCTGGCAGAAGATGAGGCAAGAAGCTGCGCAATTTGCGCAAGGAACCTTGGTGTCGAAAAGATGCTGGCACTGGTCTGTCCTCGAGAGGCCTGCAAAGCAGTGTTTCACCTGTGTTGTCTTGCAGTCAAATTCTTCGAGGACGATAGCCTAGGAGACCCTATCATTCCAACATCTGGTAGTTGTCCAGAGTGTAAAGCGGAGCTTCAGTGGATCGACCTAGTGAAAGAAATGAGCTTGAGAGTACGAGGCGAAGAAGAAGTAGCGCAACTGATGAAAATCCCAAGAAAGCGCAAGGCCAAGGCGGCGAAGACGTCTAAAGTTGCGGCTGCGGCTGCATCATCTCAAGCCGAAGTGAACGACAGCGAGGACACGAATAGTATAGACGCAAACGAGAATATTGACAAAGATCCAGCAGTCGTTGCAGATATCGAGGATGACCCATTGCCAGACGATTGGCAGTTCCAGATGGATGATGACGACGATATTGCATCGGTGACCAATGCCACCTCAGGCTTCTCGGACCGCGAGGCTACTGTCAGTCCGAGCAAGGCATTCGCAGGAGCCCCTATCCTCAAGGCCATTATCGAAGATAGCGAATGGGACGATGCAGAGTCCTTGAATTAGTGTTGTTATCTTGCCAGACCATCCGGGTCTTACGTAGGAAACAATCAATATTAGCAGTCTCATTCTGGAGCCTGAGTCATTGCATTCCACGGTAATACGATTCCCAAATGCCCCGTAAGTTTCGTATGCGCCATCAGTCGCACGACCTTTTCCATTATATCCCTCTCAACATCCTCAATGCCCCTCCCAGCGTCAACAACCTCGATATCTTCTCCATCAGGTAGCTGCACCAACTCGTAGAAGAGCTCCCGTACCCTCTTCTGCATGACACTGGTCTCGTACTTCTCGTTCCCAAAGCCTCCTCTCCTGGCCGCAACTTCGGGACTTATATCGAGGAACAAGCATAGATCAGGACGTGGCAGTCCGACTTCCGGCTCTCTTGCCCACCGTAACGACAGATCATCCCGACCCTTCGCCGCCGAGTAGACAATTCCGGAGTAGTAGTATCGATCTATTACCACCGTAGTACCGTCTTCAATGGCCGTTCGTATAGATGCTGCAGCTTCCCATCGATTGGCGGAGAAGAGGAGGTGGATGACGTGATCTTCCTGCTGAGATTCTCCTCTTAGATAGGCACCAATGGACTCACCGATCGGCGTTGTTCTGTCTGCATCTATGCGTAAGTCTGTGCAATGGGGAGTTGGAATGCCGGGAGGAGCAGGTACCAGGGAATCTCATGCTTTTGACGCGGTGGCCCTGATTCTGGAGGTTCTGGCATAGACGGGCATGCTGAGTGGATTTGCCAGCGCGATCGAGACCTTCGATTACTATGAGGGCGCCTCGGCCATGGGTGGACATGGTACTCTTGGGCTTCAAGAGTAGGGAAGCTGAGGATGTCGTGAGGTCGTGAGATAGGACGAGATGAGATCAAAAGAAACATTCAACAATCAGAGAGAAGAAGATCTCGGAAACACTTCATCGTTGCTCCGTAACGACCCAGTGTTGAGTGTCTGTACAGGCTGTGGATGTATCGACATCATGTTGTAAGGCCGAGATGATAGTGTTGAAGGTTGCGAGCATTGTCAACACTCTGGGGGCGTGTGCCCTATCGTTAGGGTTAGGGCTGTATGGGGCTCTGCAAGTTTGCACTTCCTTCTCTCAGTCAGATGCCTTCTGATGAAGGCAAGATGTCATAAGCTATGCTATATCGCGATTAGAATTCTGTGCCGTCGAAGTTTGTCTCTGTGCGAGTCTCATCATGGATGCCGGCGCAGCCAAAGACGCCGACTGAGGCTTAGACAGCGTGGCTAGTTTCCGCCATCTCTTGCCTCCGGTTGTCTGAAGCTCGCGAACAATAACTTGCAGTACTAATGCGACTTCCGACATGTCTCTGTTCTAGTGAAATTCGAGCAGCGCAATCGAAAGCCGATGTCTTCTGTCAGCCTGCTTGAAGCTAAGTTGGCTTAAACTATCCCGTCCAGGCGCAGGCTTCAAGATGCAATCACTGGCGTTGAGCAAAACCCAGCTTCTCTCAAAATCTTCGATGGACAAGAAAATCCATGCCAATCTGAGGAAGGAGCTACTACTCGAGTGATACCGCACAACGCTCTAGGTTCACATTGTCTCGGAGTAGTTGGAAGACCCTGGACGAAGTATCTGTTCCTGGCGCAGAAAAACCGCGTTTAGGTGCGTAGGTCGGGTATTTGTCTAAGTCACCAACAGCTAGTAGGTAGAGTGGTAATGATGTGATCCTGGTTTCAAAACTTGCAATGATCATCGATCCTGCCCGGTCAAGGCCCGCCCGCAAAAGATTCCATACCTGCCCAATGCTTGAGGCTAGAATACAATTACACCCCACTCGACACGGACAGGGGGACCATAAGGGTTCTGCAACTTTCGCCTGGCAAATTGAGCGAGGGTCTGAAACGTCGCACGCGGGAAATTACCATGACAGGTGCGAGTTACGAAGCACTGTCTTATACATGGGATCCCAAACTGCCCCATAGATGCATTGAAGTAGACGGACGATGTGTCATTGTCGGTAACAACTTATATAATGCTCTGTTTCACCTTCGGTTTACAGATCGACCTCTTATTCTTTGGATCGATGCCATATGCATCCACCAGGAAGATATCTTCGAACGGAACCGTCAAGTTGCCTTAATGAAGGACATCTACAATCATGCCGAGCGTGTCGTTGTGTGGCTTGTAGTCGAGCAACCCGTAGGGTACATTGAATCAATGCTACAAGCACACCCGGCTGGACGGATGACCTCTAACAAATTCGAATGCGAAGGCTCATTGAGGCGAGAGCCTTCGACCGAGACGTACGTTGAAGAAATTTTCTCGAGCCGGTGGTTTACACGTGCGTGGATACTTCAAGATATAGTTCAGGCCAACAGTGTCATTTTTCGATTCGGAGGTACAAATATTGGGTGGGAAAGCCTCGTCTGTCTGGTCGAACTGATAGACAAGCATCGCTGGGAGTGTTCTGATGTCGTCGAGCGCTGCTTGGCATCGGCCAAGGTTCTTCAGTCTCTCGTCGAGTGGCGAAAAAGACGCATGATGGGAGCATCTTCGTTATTGGAAGCGCCTAACATAGAGTCCTTCCAAGCTTTTGAGATGATAGGACGGCCACAGGGTTCTTCTGCATTTCAACGCGATTTTGCAGATACGTTGTCAACAGAGAGCTCAGTAGAACATGCGCCTGAAGAGAACGCACCATCCCTGAAATTGGAGGACGTGATCTATGGAGCACGTAGTTCTCAATGTAGTGACCCGAGAGACGAGATCTTTTCAGCCTTGTCTCTTGCTCCTAACAAGGACGGCAGCCTTCTGTTCCTGCCGGACTATCACCTCTCTGTTCCGCAAGTTCAAAAGGAATTGGCGCAGAAGTCCATTACTACATATGATTCTCTACATGTCCTCAGGTATGTGGAAAGAACAAGCGGTGACGATCCTCTGCCCACATGGGCCCCACGATTGACCTTTGGAAGTACCGCAACTAGGATAAAGGCCTGTCATGACACTGGCGAGCCTATTGCCTGAAATCATTTGCCCATTGAAGAGAATCTAAAGCAAGGGTCGACTGAGTTCTACTATCATGCTGGCCACGACAGAGAAATTGTGCACGTAAAAGGGAGATTACTGCTAGAGGTAGGAGTTGTCAGTATGCAGACACATGCTACGTACAAATCGCCGAACCTTCGTCTCCCTCGCGTCCGTGTTACAAAAGACGATGCTGCAGCATTCGAAGAATATCAAAACCGACGCTGGCGGCCATCAGAATACCTCCTTGCCAGCAAAGTGTTCGATGATTTGTTCCTCGATGTAGCACCTACCGTAAGAGAGGATGAGGGATCGGCCCTCCATGACTCGACTAGTCACCGCGATAGTATACCGTGGGGACAAGCGGTGTTGCCATCTCTTGATTCCATACTTCGTAGACGTCGCATGGTAGCTGTCCATCGCCCGTTCCATGCCATAGTTTCCAACGCTACTCGATCAGGTGATCTTGTCGTCGCTCTACACGGCACAAGGGTCTTGTTTGTGCTCCGCCCTCAAAGAGGTCATATTGATGGTTCTGCATGGTATCATTTGATGGGTCCTTGTGTAGTCAATGCTCAGATGAGCTGGGAGAGATTCAATGCGCATCCGCAAAGCTTAGACAGGATCTTAATTGGATGAGAAGACAGAAACGACATCACATTGAAATTTCAAGCAATGACATACAAGCACTGTGAATCGTATGTCTGCAGACTCCATTCCACTCCGGGGCGAGGATCACTTGATGCATGTATATAGGTATCCGAAAGAGGCAGATCGTACACAGTACCGCCTAAGCAAGTCATTCAAGCGTTTTGGGTAATCTCCAATCCTCCCTTAGGAAACCAATTTGGATAGGGTCTTCGATTTGTCCAAGGTTCGGACTGGATGAACTCGTCGGGCCTAAGGCTTCATTGGATTGTTGGCTAGCTCGACGTGCGGATGAATTTGGTGTGTGCTGATACGTGACATAATGTGTAGAGTTGCAGTTGCGGCGCGTATAGTGACGAGTCTCTTCTTCACTGTTGGCATAATTCAAGCAGCACATGGACCGAAATCAGGTTTTCGATGGAAATCCAGACTCTTACGAACAACACATCGTCAGAATAGCAGCGATGTCGATGTCCGAAGACGTTAGTGGCGACTTGTGTAGAACACCAATGACTCCGCTTTATGCTGTCACATCACTCTGCTGGCTGCGGATCTTGGAAATCTTAAATGCTCCACACATTCTTCGCACAGACTGGCGGGCCTTGCATGGCCGCTTCCTGTTCTTGAGCAGACTCATTACTGCCTCGATTATGCAGGCTGCATGGCTGATTGTACAATCCCAACCGTGAACGTCAGACCTACCATCATACAACCCGCAATTGCAAATCCTCCTTGAACATCGTTTTTAAAACTGGCCCAAGCTATACCAAAAGCAACACTTAACACGAAACCTAGCATTCCAGACATCCAAAGCTTGGTCCAATGCAGGCCCTCGACGAAATAGATGCCCCATCCTATACCGGTCCCGCGCTGTGGACACATTCCCAAGCGCTCTCGCATCTTCTTGGGAACCTTATCCAGGCAGATAGCGGAATCTTCTGCGTCCTCAGGGTGGTCATACAAATGCATGAGATGGTTTTCACCAACTGGTGGGATCACTTCGGCCGGCATCGGCCGGTAACGGTATTCGTCTCTAGAACTTGGCGGAGGGATGACATGGGTCTCTCGAATATCGACAAGTTTGCTTGGATATGCCTCGAAGCGTACAAATTGGATACTCTTCAGTTGATATAGCGAGCACAGGGATAGCCACCCACCCCTTAGTGATTGATAATGAATTTTGAGACTTGCGAAGAAGAGCTGATCCGAAAATAGGGTGCAAACGTCCATGTGGACCAATCTAGTAGCGCGCTTCCTGTGAGGAATGCAGAGAAGGAGGAAGAGATCTTCCGGTCGAGGAGTGGCTGGAGCTTCAAGGTGTTCACCGAGCCCAGACTTAAGTCTATGCATAGGCAGCGAGCGTGTTGAGCTGAGCGAGCGCCGCCTCTGACTCACAGACGAGATTGGCAGGCCAGTCGCTGAGTTTGCTATCTCGCTGGCAGGCTGTCCTGAATTGTACTCTTGACCTGGGTTGCGACATTGTACCCTGCTACCACCTTCCTTTAAGCTCCTCTCTAGCTCGTCGGCAGCACCACGACGAAGTTCCGTAAAGTCGTCGTACAGCTTGCGGCCACATCTCTAGTCCGATATATCAGCGTTGTACGGATTCAAATACCACAACAATATCCTCTATGGCTACTTACGCATCTCCATCGAATCCGCTTTCGACCCTCCCCTAATGGTTTCTCAATTCTAATGGAGCAGTTTCCCAGGAGATGTGGTGAGCCGAGCTCAGTCGTGACGCTAAAACTAAAGTCGAAACCGAAGATGCTCAGCTCATATAACCTTTCTTTCGTGTTGCCTCGAATCAACCCGAAGAGCTGAGAAGGCGTTTTAAGAGCTGATAGTGTGGCTGACTTCCACCACCAGCGCTTCGGGAACCAGGACTGTGCATACTGGTGGTTCTTGCTCCTAGTTAGGTTCTGCGAGACTGACATCTGGAGATGGTCAATCGTTGCTGAGTCCGGTGACACTGTATCATCCTTTCCGTCCACGATATCCGTTTGCAATTGAGCTGCCTGGGATTTGTCTATTACCTCAGTCAGATGGATCCCTGAAGAGCTCCAGAACTTCCCCTCTCGTCCACTCGAGAAAGGCTGCTCCGTCAGAGCTGCACTTGGCGGAAATGCAAATGGAAACGCTGTAAAAGAGGAGCTCGCTTGACCCTCAGTCTGGGGAACCTTGCCCGGAACGGTGAGAGACCCAGCTGCTGACAATTCATCGTTCGATGTCTGCCGCACTGTAGAGAAAGTGTCGAAAATTCGCTCAGCTAATAAGGATTTGCCGACAGATGGAGGTGGACCAGCTATTGGAAGACCTGTCTTTGATGCGTGCTCGGACGCATCCAGCAAATGTTGCCTAAAGTCTGAGGGTTTTGTCGACCTAAGGCTGCTCCAATTAAGGCTGCTCTCCTCTAAAAGGTCAGGGTTTATCCTGCTCGGAGAGGCACTCCCGCTTCTCCATTCATTACTTCGTTCTACCCGAGGTGGATCGCTTGTTTGCCGAGTACCTTTCGGAGAATGCGTGGCACAGCTATACCCAACCGACACCTCTCTCGTCTGAACTTTATGACCACGGCTTTTGTATGTTGAGCACGCATCGACTTCGTGTTTGTAATATAAGCAGCGGCACACTGCGTAGCGCTCGAGTACTTGAATACACATCTCGGCTCTATCGCTGCAATAGCTGGTACCGAGGATTCTAGAATATTCATCTTATATAAAAACTGGCTCACAGCATGCCTAGACTCTATAACATTAAGTACTTGCCACCTGATCCAATCCCAGTCCTTCCGCAGAGTCGGGCGTTTTTCAGCCTCGGTGGCTGTGTAGACTCCGCCCCACTGAACGGAAGACGCAGCACATTCCCACGGCTCTGAAAGGCTAGGAATCGTCGACGCAATTGTTGATGCTTATGGCCGACCTAGTGGCTTGTAAAATGAAATTATAATAATGTTGGCAACCAAGGCCGAAGTTATAGATATTTGAAATATAAGAGGATGGAAATATCCGCAGTTCGACTATCGTTCAAATGGATACTTTTCTTAACTCTTCTGCTGCTCATTCAAATGCTCTTTAAAGTGTGAGGTAGTCATCAGAGGTATATTTCTTGTTCACTGCCCTCGAAATCTAATTTGCACCGCTTTCGTAAGCTGATTACGTATCTGTTGATTGCTCTGCTTCCTCAATCAGAACCTCGAAGACCTGTAGAGGTACAAGGATGTTTTCAATTCCACTGTAACATAATAAGCATCTGCGAATCCAGCGTCTACTGACGTTGAACCACCAGCCACATTGTCAACTGTCTCAAATGCTGAGCGTATTGCTGAAGATTCCATCTAGCCCACCCCCAAACGTTGCGCTTATTCATTTCGTGTCCAGCGCTGCTTGCAAAATCCCAGTAACAAAGGTCAAAGCCATCAGTACAAAAGCAGCTACTCCAAACCCTCCCTGCACGTCATTCCTCTTTATGGACCAGACCATGCCAAAAGCTGTACTGGTAAGTAGACCAATCAGCCCAAGAACGCACACCTTCTTCACATGCAGACCCTCGCTGAAATTCACACCCCAACCTATCCGCTGTGAGCAGGTCAAGCGTTCACGTAGCTTCTTGGGAACCCGGTCGAGACAGAAGCCATGGTCGTCAGCGTCTTCGGGATGGTCGTAGAGATGCATAAGCAAATTCTCGCCTATAGGGGGAATGAGTTCAGGAGGTACAGGGCGGTAGCGGTAATCATCTCTTGTCTCTGGGGGCAAGTCGTTGAGTTTTCGAATATCGACGAGCTCGTTCTTGTGCAATTCGAATTGGACGAATTGTATCCGGGTGAGCTGTTTCAGTGAGAACCATGAGGTCCATAGTCCTCTCATGGAACAGTAATGCGACCCGAGCCCTTGGAAGAAGGATTGATCTGATTGCAATGTGTGCACATCCATGTGGACTAGCTTTGATGCCCACCTTAGGTGTGGGATGCAGAGAAGGAGGAATGTGCTCTCAGATTGTGGTTGTGTTATAGCTGTCTTTACGTCGTCGCCTGGTAGGCTTTGCGGTTCATGAAAAGGGAGTGACGACGACTGAGTGGAGCCCCACATCGACGGGGACCACCACGATTTGACGTTGCTGCTCGCCGGAAGCCTCTGGCAATCTCTTCCAGAGCTGCCATGGGATCCTTTTCCTCCGTTTCTCGAATTATTACCCAAGATGTTATAGCGTCTATTGAGCTCGTACTCGAGCTGCGCGGCAGCCCCTGGGCGAATCTCTTGGAAATCGTCATACAAAGGCTGCCCGCATTTCTACTTAACAAATCAGGCAAACGATTTGTCAGGTGGGGTACGAAGAAGTCATACGCATGTCCAACGAACCCGCATGTTGCCATTTTGGAGGGATGGTTCTAGTGAGTGACGGAATTTCGACCAGACAGTTCTCATACTACTCGTAGGCGTGGATCTAAGGAGGCATCTTCTCCGATCATGCAGGTCAAACATGAGGTTACATAGCTAGTAAGAGTAAATTTTCAGCAGCCCGAAGAGAAAGGAGGATCTGTACTACTTACTGAAATGAGAAAGAAGATTGCGCCGCTGATTTGAGTCCTCGAAATTCGTGGCCGGATGACCTGCTCGCAGAATTTGTCGAAGGGCAACGTTGTGATAGCGCGATTGAAACAGCTCCAGTCTAAACGCTCCAAGGGTGAGAAACACCTAGTCAGGGACTCTGATTGTAAAGCAGAGAGGAATGAAATCCTTGCCCAGCACACTGGTCCAAGGAGGGGAGTATTGGCATTGAGGAAAGACCAGAATGTTAGTCTTTTTGCGAACGGATAATAGCGGACATTGCCAGAAAGCTGCCTTTTCCATAGCCGAGCGTCTTCCCCTCTCGAGTCGTAATCATACTGAAACAGATGCTCTACACTTGAAGGACGTGGGCAAACACCGTAGATGCTGGTGTCGAAAGCGTAGAGCCAGGCTTCGAAACCTCTGGGGAGTCTGATGGACAGTTGAAAGCCTGCATCGTATCTACTACCCACGATGCCACGCGTAGTCATTGGTGTGCTCCGAACATGGTTTCCGAGCCTGGATTCGAGGGTGCTTGCGAGTGCTTTTCGCACCAACTCAGGGAACAGAGAGAATTTGGACTCATATTCGTCCACCACCACCAACAGCCTGTGTAAGGATGTCAATACATGATCATCGGCCCCAGCTTGGCTGCATTGAGGGCCTGGAGGTTCCCCACTGGTTCTGGTCTTGCACTGAACATTGCTTTTGCTGCAGGAAAGGCCGATATCTCTTATAGCGCTTTGAACTGTTATACCGACATCTGTTGGTTTGATGGCTGACTGTTTCTCTCTCTCGGCTCCGAATACGCGTAGATGCGGCTCAACTTTGTGTCCGACGTGGTTCTTGTCGGTGTCAGGACGCCTGGCGACATCGACCACCTTTATTGGATTTCGTGACGTTTCCCCAGTGGAGGCTGCTTCTGTGAGTCGAGTTCCATCGCTTCGCACACTCCACCGTTCCCAGCCAACAAAGCCAATGAGTATATTACCAATAATTGCGAGACATAAAGAGGTGAAGCCAATAGCAAGGACCCTTCGAATAGCTGTATTGTCTTGCCAGATACCATGAATGGGCCTGTTCTTTCCGCTCTTTCCCTTTGATCGTGAAGACGGAAAGCTTTTCAAGGCAGCTTCGTCCATGATAAGGACAGAACACCTTTGAAGACTGCCAGGCTAAAATAGCACAACTTGTGGATCGGCTGAATGCTTCGGGAACGATCACTTTGTTCTGTGTACGCGCCTTGGAATGCCAATTGCAGCACTACAGTGGCAGTATCCTTTCTACTTCGGCATAGGATCTTTTCCTGAGAGAGAAACGGGTTGTCAACAGCGATAGTCTTACAAACGAACACGAAACAAGATGGGACGATTATCTTATAACAATTGGAGTAAGGTATCATCGATAAGAAAGTCAGCCTTGTCCCCTTGATCTAGGCCACCACTTCATGTGGCCGCTCAGCCTCGACTGTGGCCGTGCCCCACCCTAGTGCAGCCAAACTTGCAGGGGTCTCCATTGGTCCAATAAGCGAACAAATTGAATCCAACTATCCAATAAAGAGCTGGAGTAGCACTGTTACTCATTAACCTGCTACCGCGTATAGACCTTATACTTGATCCTTGATGGGCTGACAGTCTGGTCGCTGATGAATTAAGCCGTTACAAGCTGAGAGCTTGGCCCTTCTCGGCTTTTAAGAAATGTCTCTTGCAAAGACTTCTCTCGAGTGTTCTGTCAGATGGTTCTTTCTTCAAAATATGCTCGTCTAGACGACCGCACCCGCGGCCGGGACAGTCGAGCAGTTCTCTCGATCCAGACAGCTCATCACATGCCGGTCGAGATTAAATGGACGTTGGGGGGCATGGTCCACGAAGGTATGTTGGTAACTTCTCTTAGTGCGTGGAGGAGGTCCCAATGCCGAATGAGCTCAATCTCAGACGCAACAAACAGGGATGAGCAGGGACCCTCAAGCGGGCAGAGAGGAGTGTCGTTGACTTGATTCGAAGGCTTCTTTTCGCTTCTTTTCGCTTGACTTCATTACGCACTATCAAGCTCTTCGTTCTTCGCTTGAGGTATTCTATCTTCGACAATATAGCAATGGGCTGTGGAGGGTGATTCATATCCGGCGGCGGAGCTTGCTGAAGTGTTTCCAGCATAGTCTCTCTGTGGGTGTCAAGAAGATCCTGGCCCAAGGAGCGATATGTATCATTCCTAAGGTAATTCCGCCGAATTGTCAGTGGCACTAAAAGGTTTTCGCGCAAATGAAGATTGCGATCGCTCAAGGCATGAATTTCTGGCAGCTGCTAGACCATATCGTAATCTATGTCATCACGCAATTCCTATACTAGCTCATCCCATTATACCCGTCATTTCTCGTAGATCCAGTCATGCTGAGCCTGCTTGTATTCGAGGACCTCTCCCTCCTTAAACCACAAGGCAATCTCTTTCTTGGCGCTATCAACGGCATCAGAGCCGTGGCAGACATTACGGCCAACGTCCTAAAACATGAGTTTAGCTGTGGTATGACCATGTAGGAGGCTGATACGTACGATAGCAAAGTCACCACGGATGGTGCCAGGGGCCGAGTCCCGGGGGTTTGTAGCACCGAGGAGAGCTGTATCGCAGTCAGCAACGGCGTCCCTCGATGGAAAAGAGCCACTGTGGGTAGAAGCTGAACATACTACGTCCGGTTTTGACGGCATCACGACCTTGCCAGACCATGGCACAAATTGGGCCGCTCAACATATCTAGACTATAGTCAGCCACGTATCTCTGTCACAAATCCTTGGGTTCCCATGGCCTACAGGTAACGAGGCCCTTGTAGAAAGGTTTTTGGGCGAGATCCTCATAGTGCTTCTCCATGTGCTCTTTCGATGGGGTGACAAGCTTCAAGGCGACGAGCTTGTAGCTGTATATTGCGTTAGCCCGCTGAGTTGATTGGTGGATTGTAATGGTACTTGCCCTCGTCTCTCGAACCGTCCAATGATCTCGCCAATGAGTCCACGCTGTTTGGTGCGGTCTCAGCATCTGCTCGTACAAGCTCAGATGTACGGAAAGAGTCCTGTATAAAATGGCAAGTCCGATTACATACCTGGACACCATCAGGCTTGATAGCAATGAATCTGTCAAAACTATTTAGCTTCACGGCCAACACTTTGTGTGCTGTTGGAACTCACGTCTGCTCGTTAGACATAGCTTCCGCTTTTTCTTGATCTGCTCTGGCTTTGTTCGTCTGACGGAGGAAAGCAGCTGTCTTTGCGTTGAGATGTTTGTAGATTGGTGGATCCTGTGTAGGAGTTGAAGTATTTTCCTCTGCCATGGCTCTGTGTGGCTTTGAACTTGGCGGAGCCGGAAGCGTCCATTAGTGGGGCTTCGGCCCGGGAGACTTTCCGCTAGGCCAGGGTCGACCCGCAGCTATTAGCGCTATAGGGTCGAGCTGTTTGCAAGTTTTATATAAGACTCCTTGATTGAATGGTCCCTTTATTTCCTATCATGATTTTGGCTAGATTTTAGCAGCTGTAATATACATCGGCTCATCATGTTTCACGGCCAAAGATGGGCTCAGTCGTTGTTTGTCTCCGTACTGATTCTGTGTCTCTTGAGACCAGCCGGTATTTATACCTTCTCAATGTTTACGAACGTTCTATACTAATGACTTTGTACTTCAGTCACTGTAAAGCATGAGAACTTTAAAACCTGCGAACAGTCTGGCTTTTGCAAAAGAACTCGAGCCTACGCAGACAAAGTCGCTACCCTTGGGCAGTCTTGGTCCTCTCCATACACACTCGTTTCAGATAGTATAAAGATTGGATCTGGGCACATTACAGGCACGGTGCTGAAGTCGTTGGAAGGTGAAGGTGCCAAGTCTGTGCAGCTACCTATAAAGATTACATTTCTTCAGTCAGGGGTTGCAAGAGTCACTGTGGACGAGTTGAAAAGACAACAAAAGGACATTGAGCTTCGCCATGGAAGCCCAGCTAGAAAAGAACGTTACAATGAGGCTTCTTCGTGGGCGCTGGTCGCTGAAGACAAGCCTGATAATTCAGCAAAAGGCGAAAGCTTCCATCAGGAAACAATCGTGAACTACGGACCGCAGAACCGGTATAGAGCGGTCATCAATCACAAACCCTTCTCGATCAATTTCTTCAGAGACAACGAATTACACGTGAAGCTCAATGGCAATGGTCTATTGAATATGGAGCATTGGAGGGCCAAGGTTGACAAGGCAGAACAGAAGGAAGGGGAGGGGCCCAACAAAGAAGGCGAGGACGAAAGCACTTGGTGGGAAGAGACCTTTGGTGGGAATACGGACACGAAGCCAAAAGGTCCTGAGAGCGTTGGAATGGACATCACGTTCCCCGGCTACGAGCATGTCTATGGCATTCCAGGACACGCCAGCTCCCTGTCCTTGAAGCAGACTAGGGGTGGTTCTGGAAATTACGACCAGCCATATCGGCTTTACAATAGCGACGTCTTTGAATACGAGATGGATAGCCCTATGACCTTATACGGAGCCATTCCTTTTATGCAAGCCCATCGAAAGGACTCTACCGTTGGAATCTTCTGGCTCAACGCCGCAGAGACATGGGTAGACATTGTCAAACGAAAGGTCTCGAGCAATCCACTGAGCCTTGGTATTGGAGGGACATCTGACACAGAGACCCATTGGTTCTCGGAAAGCGGCCTTCTAGATGTCTTTGTGTTTTTGGGGCCAACGCCAAAGGATGTCATCGAACAGTACAGTGAACTCACTGGTTATACACAGCTTCCACAGCAATTTGCCATTGGCCACCATCAATGTAGATGGAACTATGTCTCGGATGAAGACGTCAAAGATGTAGACAAGAAGTTCGATAGGGCCGACATGCCTTATGATGTGATCTGGCTGGACATCGAATACACTGACGGCAAGAAATACTTCACTTGGGATTCGCACACCTTCCCTGATCCCCTGGGCATGCAAGAGCAACTGGACGACCATGAGAGAAAGTTAGTCATAATCATCGATCCGCATATCAAAAATGAAGACAACTACCCAGTAGTCTCCGAGCTCAAATCCAAATCCCTCGGCATCAAAGACAAGAGCAACAACCTCTTCGAAGGCTGGTGCTGGCCGGGTTCCTCCCACTGGATCGACTGTTTCAACCCAGCAGCCATAGAATGGTGGAAATCCCTCTTCACCTATAAATCCTTCACTGGTACCGCCCCTAACACCTTCCTTTGGAACGACATGAACGAGCCATCCGTCTTCAATGGGCCCGAAACCACAATGCCAAAAGACAACATCCACTACGATAATTGGGAACACCGCGACCTGCACAACATAAACGGCATGACCTTCGTGAACGCAACCTACACCGCCCTCATCCACCGTGATTCTCCTGCTCGCCGCCCCTTTGTTCTCACCCGATCCTACTACGCCGGCTCGCAACGCCTCGGGGCAATGTGGACAGGCGATAACCTGGCGCAGTGGTCACATCTCGCAGCTTCCATCCCAATGATCATGACTCACAACATCGCCGGCTTTCCCTTCTCCGGCGCCGACGTCGGCGGCTTCTTCGGAAATCCAAGCCCAGAATTATTGACCCGCTGGTATCAAGCCGGCGCCTTCTACCCCTTCTATCGCGCCCATGCCCACATCGACACCCGCCGCCGCGAACCCTACCTCCTCGACGACCCCTACAAAGAAATCATCACCCAAGCACTCCGACTCCGCTACGCTCTCCTCCCAGCCTGGTACACAGCTTTCCACGCAGCCTCCGTCTCCGGCGCCCCAATACTTCAACCGCATTACTACGCCCACCCCTCCGACGAGGCAGGCTTCGCACTCGAAGACCAATTCTACGTCGGCAGCACCGGCCTGCTAGTAAAGCCCGTCGTGACCGAAGGCGCAGAAACCATATCAATCTACCTCCCACCAAACGAGCTCTACTACGACTACTTCACCTACTCCACCCACCACGGCGCCGGCCGCACCATAACGCTAGCCGCCCCCCTCTCCCAAATCCCCATCCTAATGCAAGCAGGCCACATCATCCCGCGCAAAGACCGCCCCCGCCGCTCCAGCGGTCTAATGCGCTACGACCCTTACACCCTCCTCATAACCCTCTCCCCCAACGCCACAGCCGAAGGAACCCTCTACATCGACGATGGCGAATCCTACGATTACAAGGAAGGAGCTTTTATACATCGCCATTTCTCCTTTTCCGAGAACACCCTAACGTCCACAGATATCGACGACGCAGCACAGAGTAACAAGGGTAAGAAACGTCGCGATTACCTTAAACTCATGGATCAAGTGCGCGTTGAGAAAATCATTGTTGTTGGGGCGCCGAGGGAGTGGAAGGAGAGGAGTAGCGTGAAGGTTGTTGAAGATGGGGAGGAGAGGAGTGTGGAGATGGGGTTTACGGTGGGGAGTGCGGGGAGGGCGAGTTGGGCTGTTGTTAGGGATCCGGGGGTTAGGATTGGGAGGGGGTGGAGGGTTGAGTTTTGAGTTTTGAGCATGGTGGATGGGTTTATGGTGTATGAGTAGTATGTATGGAGTGATTATGAGGTATGTGCATTGGATGGCGAGCGCTGATGTACCAAATCTTGTATAAAAGTATACGAGAGGCATTGTTGGATTATTTTACAGCCATGTATAGTTGGCTATTCAGAATACTTCTCACCAAGAAGTCATTCAGGTACCCTGATCATGTGTCACTGCCTCATTATATTGACATAAACATAGGCCCAGACAATCTTTGCATCAACCATAGCCATAAGCACAGTCATTAGCATAGCTATATCACCCAATCTATCAGTCATCAACCCCCCCGTAAATGCAAGTATCATGCATGCCTCATTTACGCCTTTGCAGAGTGCAAGAACCCCATTCGCTATACCCAGTAGCCAAGCAAAGCTAGCACACCACATAATGCGAGCTATATAGCTTGTAGCTTGATTCAATGGTCCCCTCCATATGCAACATGCTACTGAAAATTGGAAAGCATGGAAAAACCTCATTAGTCGTCAATATCAATAACATCTATCACCTGTAAACCATCTTTTTCTAGATTTCTCCCTGTTGATCGTCTCCGCCTGGACATATCATTCTGCTTTCCAGAGCGTCCTATCGGGATCTTGACGGTGACTTTGTGTGCTTCTCCACCAGCAGCGTCCTGTGTACACGTAGTAGAGCGCTGCAGTCTTTGTTTGCTGAGGATCTTTTCGAAAGACTTCATGGCCTCTGAGCGTGGAGGAGAAGTGGATCTCCTGGGCGGATGCTCCGAGTGACCTCGTGTAGCGGGGGCTGAGGGTTGCGAATCCGCGATTTCAGAAGGAAGCCTGCTACGGGGACGATTTTCTTGAACGACTGGTTCGAGACTTTCACGAGTTGACGGGTCTTTCTGGCTTTGACTGTCGAGGACGATAGTTCCAGCCTGTGTCCATCTGCTTGTCTGGCCCTCATCCTGTCCAACTGCTGGGCTGGTGCGGGCTCGAGGGGGACTGATTTCTGCAGCAGCTGCCTCAATCGCTTTGTCAGTCTCTTGGAAGGTTCCTTCAGTCTCATTGTCGTCAATTGCACTGCTCGGAAGCGTGACTCGTGCTATTCTCTTATCGAAGTCACGTTCGGGCCTGCTGAACTTGGCATCTAGCTCGTCTTGTCCAGTTTCGGGCAGATCTGCTTTGGGAAGTTCTACGGGCATTCTGAGTAGGTCAGCTCCAGATGCTACTGGGTCCAAGCCCAGAGTCTTAGCTTGGCCAGCAGGGCCACGTGTAGGACTAGATTCCGACTTCGAATCATTCTTGTCTTGAAACTTCCCAGCTTTCCTTGCGCTTTGCCGCTCTTCTTCTTGTACCCTGTGGAGCTCTTGCACTTGATCCCGAATGCTTGCCCGCAGAGTACTCGGCGCGAGCTTGGACCAGTCTTTTGTCTCATAAGTGCGTCCGATGATGTTGGCAATAAAGTCTCTGGGGTCATCCTCGAGGAATTTTGCCACATAGCCAAGTAGGAAGAGTCCACAGTCCGAGAAGTTGGTCTGCAGTGGCACCTTTGCATTGATACCTTTTATTTGCCCACCGTCGAATCTCATGCCGCCACGCTTTGTTCGAGCTTCCGCATGTAGATATTCCTTCAACGTCTTTATTGTAGGGCCACGAGATAGTCCAAGAGAGTCGAATAGTATGATTGCTGGCTTGTTCGGATCAGTCTTGGTAACTGCTGGTGGCACTGACTTCCTTTTCTGTTTCTTAGATTTGCCTGTGGAAGTTTTGGGATGATCGTCTTCATCCTCGACTGGATCCTCAGCGTCCTGAACTTGCTGCTGTGCCAAAGATGTTAGCCAAGCGGCTTTGGCTCTAGAATGAACATCGTCTGTCTCTGGCACTACGGAGCCAAGTAAATCGTCTTTGAGCTGTGCATCAAGCATGTCCTGGTCCTCGGCCTCCGAGTCCACGGCCTCTGCGTGCCAAACCTTTCCAGTATCTGCGTCGTGTGCAAAATGTTTCACTCCGTTGTCTAGGCTCATCTCCGCAAACGAATTTCTGGCTGCCGTCTCATCCTCGGCGTCTTCAACCAGAGCAGCTGAATCTTCTCTAGCATGCTCAGGTATGGCAGGACTTGAGGATGGTGGGGCAAACTCATTAAATTCATCCCCTGCAGCTGTACGATCAATTTCGGCCTGCGAGCTAGCAGCATCTCCGGGAGCTTCCAGATTGCGATCAAGCGCAGGGAGATTGCAGATGATCGCTAGATACCAATGGCTCGATTCATTGATGGGCACAATGATGTAATCATATGTGAACAGATCGACAGTTCTAGTCCATTTCTGCACGCCTTCGTAGTTGAAGCATTTTTTGCCTTTATGTGTGTTCGTCAAAGTCGCGTAGAAGTAGGTATTGAAAAAGTAGACCTTTTTCGCCACATCTGGCCTTCGGTCTCCGAGTTCCTGCTCCAGGAAACGTAGATAGAAGCTTATGAGATTGTCGTTCAGGAATTCTCCCTCGTCTAGGCGCTCGAGGTCGGAGAACTCAACAGTAGTTTTCTTCCTTCCTTCCCGAGGATACGTTAGAGGCTTGCTCCATGGCTTACCCAAGCCGTGTACCTTCGAATATTTCTCCTCTACGGGGACATCTTCGAGATGGGCCCAGATATCATCAGAAGCCCTGGTTGTCGCCCCGGATGTCCTTGTCGATCGGCGCAAATGGCTGTTCTGATCCTGTTGTCGTATGAGCCCAGTCCGGCGTGGTGACTTCAGCTCACCAAGAACTTCGCGAATGCTTTTATCGGTAGGAAGACCGTTTGAAACCGGCCTAGTCACGCGCTCCATTGCCTCGGAATGATGCTCCTGGGCAGCACGGTCGAATAAGGTGCCAACTAATTTCGTTCCCTTGCGGTGGGGCTTTGCTTCTGCTGAAGCTGAAGATGCTGTCTGACATAATGCTTGTCCACTGGCATTATACCGCACATTGTACGGGACGAGAGGATTGCGTGGGACGGCCTTAGTGTAGTTCTGGAAATCCTGCCGTCGCCTCTCAAACATCTTGTCCATATACGCACTATAGTACCCATTAGCCGAGTCTAAACTTACTCATATCGGTTACGACATCACTATACCTATCGCGTGTTTTCGTTCTACACAGAGATTGCGTGTGCAGCTTCTTTACCAGCTCAGCAATGTCCCTTTCCCTACGAAATTCGATATCCAGTGTGTTATCTTCAGCGCCAGTTTTCGAGAATCCAAATCGTGCCTTGCAGCCAGAGCTTCCCCACGTAATAGATTGCAATTTGTCGGGCTGTATTAGAACCGAAGTGGGCTTCCCGTTGCTCATGACAGCGTAGACTCTACTCGTATCTTTGTACACTAGACCTAGTCCAGAGTCATCAACAACTTGTCCTGCATAGCTGAGCTCAGCAATTTCGATGGCCCACGATGGACTTTTCTCGCGTAATCTGCCAATACCATCGCGAGCGTGAGAGCTGTTCCGAGCTTTGGGTTCAGTCTTGGCCCAATTGGTAGGTTTTATATCGCTTTCGGGCAATCCTTTACTGAGCTCATTTGAGGATGCGGCTTTGATTGTTGAATGGGAACCCTTGGTTGGACTGCTTTGCCGCGGAGTTGCGAGATGCCTCACTGTATCTCCTCCGTTCTGGAGCTCGTCTAGGTCAGAGCTCATGTTGATATCGGAATTTCGGCGCTTGCCATCGATTTGCACAAACTTCTTTGCCAACCTACCCTCAGGGTCTTCTCCGGCCAATGATTGACTTAGCTTTTGCATGTTGCTAATGTGACTTGAAGTTGGGAAATACGGTGACTGCTTCCCTGCACTGGAGCCTTTTAGTATTCTAGAAGTATTGGACACGCTTGCTGTAGAGGTCGGTTTTCGAATTGTTCCCTGGTAAGGCACGTGAGGAGCTGTCGTGGGCTCGGAGTCCATAATCATCTCATCATCGCCAGAGATGTCTATAGGATCGGAAATCGTCGACGGGGCCAGTAAACCTTGATTCTGTTGTTGATTATGACTGTTGCGACGGCGTTGCCGTTTCACACTCCGAGGATTACTGCTCATTAGTCGTTCAATACTCTTGTACTCCTGAACGCTTCCATTCGAAGATGCACTTCTCCCCATACGAAGACTGGGACCTGATCCTTGGCTATGTGCCGAAGGGGCTCGGCTACCGTTTGGGCTTTCGCTAGGAGGGTCAAAGTTCACTGATGCTGAAGGCATAGTATCAAGAGCGTCCATGGAGGAGGATGAGATTGGTGAGCTAGGCTCATGCTTCGTCTTTTGTCGTTTGGCTGTAGGCAGAGTGTACACTTCCTGAAAGCCGTTGGCATGCGGCATGTCTGTCACGTTGCTTCCACGGCTATATTCAATATCCAACTCTTTTCGATAGCCTCTGGGTTTTGAGTTTATGGCTTGATTGGCTCGTGTGCCTTGCGCGGTTCCGTTGAGGGTATTGCTCGGTCGGGGACCTCCACTGGGTATCTGCGCATGTAAGCCCCTAACCCAACTCTACATTGATTGCATAGTGTATACCTTCACTGCCGGTACGCGAGTGTGCGGCATTCCAATTCGAACAGCACCTGCATCGTTCTTGCTTCTGGGAGGGATTAGCAAAGTGTCTATGCAAGCTAACACACCAGTGTTTGCAGTATCACCTAGTCGCGCCTAAGAGTCGTTCTTCCTCAGAGGAATGAAATGCGTGTCGTTTCGAGGAAAGAGCCAACTCCGATCTGGGGGCTTCTGCGTGGGAAACTGTGGATGGCATCCGCTCCACTTCTGGCAGTAACAACCGTGAGGTAGATTCCTCAGCATTTGGACGCGTGTCAGAATGTGTTCTTACTATTAGAAGTGACGTGAGAGGAAGTCTTTGGTTGTGTGGAAGGAACAATGGCCTGTGATGTTAAGCCGCATTAGCGCCGGCTAACGCCGCTGATGTCTGACATGGATGGCTTAAACTTCCCCCATACTTTTCATCTCATCCTTCGATATTCAGCACTTAGGTAGAATGTTTGAACCTCTGCATTGTCCTCTTCTATTGCTGGCCTCGCGTTCTTATCAGCCTGCAGTTATTTTGCAAGGTAGAAACTTGTACAACGCGTAAGCCGCCTCCCTACGGGCAAGGTTGTTAAGGGCTACGGGTCGAAGCATTGCTGCTGTTAAAGATAGTTGTACGCTTCATTGGGTGAGTATGGGTGCCATCGAATGCAATGAGGTGGTGGGATAGTGGAGTAGTAGGACAACGGAGAAGAATTGATCATAAAGCACATATGTTACAGAACAGCGCCAGAGTTCAGTCTGAACTGGCTAAAGCAAAGGATACCACTACTCTACCTTACCTAGTCCCCTAGGAGAGGTTTAATGAAATTGACTGATCTTGTTCCTTACCAAGAATGCCTCTAACAATCCTACGTGTTTTGTTAACAGTATCTGATTTACCTAGATTCTCCTGCAAAGTACTTCAATATCGTTATATCTTAAGGGCGAACAATATTTCTATCACTGGCTGGACTTTGGCGATTAGGTAAGATCATCTTTACATATTGGTCATACTGTACCCACCACGAGGTTGCAGATATGACAGCAGACTGATCAACCATTCGGATGAATATTTTATCCAAATCGGATCATCGTACTAGTATAATACAGGACACTGCATGCCATGCTCATCCATCAAGAAATGCGAAATTCCATGGCTTCGCTAAAGGCATCAATGCAACGCTTTCCACTCGTCGATAATCATACACGTAGTACTTTTCTACCCTGGTCATGCGCCTCCAACACGGGGAGCAGAATCCTCATTGATGGTGTCTCGCCGCTTCGGCTGGCCAGATCCGCCCTTCTCATGGCGTGCCTGATCGATAGCAGAGCGTTGGGCGATGCTATCATCGTGGCTTTTCCAGACAATATTGGTGTCAGGTGGGAAAGCTAGGAGGCGCTTAATTGTCTCACTAGATAGCATCTTAGCATGGTAGAGTGCAAGGGGCAGTCTATGGCTAACCGGATCTTGATGTTCCGCCCCCCATCAATCCTTGTCCAGACACTGAGCACGTCCTCGCCGCTCCTGACACTCAACACAGCCCCGCAAACCTCCTCACCCGCTTCGGCAAATTGATCGCCAACAATAGCATAAAGTAGATCCTCCCAGTATCTGTCTGAGACGCCCTTCTTCAGCCTCATAATCCACTTACCGCCTCGCTTATTCTCCTCGTCTTCCCATACCGGCCTGATTCCCTTCCGGAAGATGTGGTAGTCCGAGACGGATGGTAAGGTAGAGGGCCGCTTGAGGTGTGTGTAGACCGCCCAGAAAGCCTCCACCGTAGAGAAATGCGCAAGGGCTATTGTAGACTTCTCATAGTCCGAGTATTTAGAGGTTGGTGGCCGGTACCATACGATCCAGGTGGACTTAAGAGGGTGTTCTGAGGAATTGGTAGATGATTTGCTGGTCAAAGAAGCTAATGACGCCTTTGGTTTAACTTCTGCCCCGCCATTCTCTTTCGAAGCCTCTTTGTCACGCTTTTCGATGGCAGAGGTGGAATTGCTGAAATCGAAGGCTGTTCCAGGTGTCTTGGGCGTTTTACCTGATGAGCCAAATGAAGCAAAAGCTCCAGATCCAAGTCCGAATGCTGAGGAAGCTCCGCTGGTGGGGGAGGCAACACTCGTAGTGGTCACGGGGGCAATGCCATTGAAAGGGTTGGATTTGCTGCTGAAGGATCCATCGCCCCCAAACCGCTTCGCTGGTTGATAGGGACGCGAAGACTCGGTCTTTGTGCTTTCTTTGCTTCCGTTGTTCGTAGACAGAGAGAGCTTGGTGGAGCTATTGAGCACATCAAATCAGTGGTTGTGCGTGGCTTGAAACTATCTTTGCTCACTTCGACCGACGTTGCCACAGATTGTCCATTAATGATCTAGTAGCTGTTATGAAGGTTCAAAAGTAGTTGGCCACACTGAATGACAATGCATGTGGTCCCCTTGCAGAAACGTGAGAGTTTGGGGCGAATCTAGGACGTGTGACAGATTTCGGAGTGGTAGAGATGAGAAATGGATTTTGATAGAACAGCTTTGAGAGAAGTGATATACAGGTTGCGAGTTGTGGTTCGAGTGACTTGGTAGTGTAGGATAAAGGTCACGATGGCTGCAAAGTGCTAACAAAGTTGCTTTCTGCAGACCCCAAATTTCGGCGGTCAGGTACAGAGCGGCTAATCGCCTCCCGCGCCTTGGCGCAAATTAGCGCGCCCCCGCCATCCACTACAGAAATCTCGAAGTAGCACATCTTTTCTCTCTTCTTCAACACAAGACCACCAACTCAAATCATCGCCAGCTCGAACAATTTCCTCACTCGGCTGGCGACTCCGATGCGTAGGTCGAGATTACGCTCACTCCGCTTCTAAAACCGTCATCACGAGGGCCCACTTTGTGCGAGCTACCCATGATGCGGTGACGACCTGTATGCCGGGACATTCTATGATCAAACATCAACACTATGGTGTCGATGGAGCAGTCTTTATTACATGTCTCGCTGGACAGCCACCGTGGTCGACGTATGAGTCATCAATTATACGTAACGCTGGAGGCGGGATCCTTATGCTGAAAGGCTCGATTAGAGTTTGATACTAGATTTAGATGCCATAGTTAGCTACCTTACCAAGGACACATTCCACGCGATGTGGAGTCATGAAGCACAAGCACATTCAATTCTGTAAAGCAAGTACGTACATCGATTCTTACCCAATTTTCATACTTTCTTTGATATGAAGACAACCCACAGCTTCTGGTAGTCCGAAGGCCCAGCCGCGTATACACTCTTGCTTTTTAGCTTGACGCTGGTTGGGCATGACGTTGCAAGGCAAAGACTGACGTACAAATCCATAAATGACTTGTGCAATTACAGCAATTTATGCACTGTCGCTGATGCGCTACAGATAACATGATCCTCGCTAAGGACTTGTAAGAAACCCTTGAAGCTATATTCCTGTCATGTCAGAATAGCGCTGGGGGCCAGATATGAGGTTTCGACGTTGGTGGCTGGTGCAGTGCACAGCGCTGTGACATTAGGTTATAAGTGAGGCATCCCGCCGTGACCGTGCCACCATGTCCCTGATTATTGAAATCTGTATGCTATGCTTCAGTAGATGATCTCTAGTCCATCGTATGGCTTTTGTTACTTACAATTTCTCCAAGCAACTAAAAGGTCTTTGCATCCTACGCCTCGCAACGGTTCACTCAGGTCGTACCCGATACTTTGACAATCATCAACCGATAGTATCTGGACCAGGGAACGATTTCGATCAACCCCAATATGGATAGTGTAAAGCTGTGTTACATTGATTTCGGGACTGGGTAAGATAGCTTGCGCATGGTCGAGGCAAAAGGCTGAAATCGTGTCCTCGACATCGCTCTCGTGAATATCGTAAAAGCTGCCGGTGGGGACTGGGAAATAGCTAGGGCTTGCCGTATTTGCTGGGTTCACCCGTGCTACTATTGAAGACGATGATGTTGGAGGAGGAGCGGAGGGGGGGGAAGGGACGGGGGGTTTGGGCGAGAGATCGCAGGCTCCGTGGTTTTGGCAGCCAATGTGGACGTATGCTGAGGCTGTCGGCAGATATCGTGTTGTTGATGTCTTGGTACTAAACGATCTGAGTGCGCGTCCCATTCCTCATGTGCGCTAGCATCCACCCTGTCTTCGAACCACAGATCGAGGGCGGCAACCTGTTTTAGACCGCGCGTACTACTGTCCCCTCCAACTCTCTCCCAAAACTCGGCGGATCGTATAGGAAAAGCAGCGTTCCAATTGCTCTGTTGATCAATTCGAGACGGTTGCTTTTCGAATCGTCCACAACTTTGCAGTCAAGACTGGGAATCATATTCTGTAGCTGACTTTCGATCTGCTAGACCCCCGAAGGGCACAAAAGATTCGATGACAAGTTCTTCGCATTGGAGATCCTTGGAGTTATGATATGAGCAGCTAGCCGCTCTTTGAAATCAAAAACGCCGTTGGGTTCAAAGACTTGGCTCAAGCCAGGCATCCCGTCAATCACGTCTCCTTGAAATCTTGCCTCTGTTCTGCGTAAGATCAGGACGGAGTACCAGGAAGGAAGCATATCTAGATATTGCACTTCCTGCCTCAGCGCAACCAAGTCAGCCAGCAGTCCTCCCGGCATGCGGCGTTAGAAAACTTCTTAAGTCCCAGATACTACCAGAGCATTTGCGTGCAAGGCTGAAACTCGAAACATGCCCAAAAGAATCGCTTTCATTATCAGGTTAAGGTTTCTGACTTGAAACGCTCGCGTAGGGGCACTAGCGCCAAGCAAATAGGCATGTGTTCCTCTTGGGAGGGTGTGGCGGGTTCCTAGTTAATGGATGTTAACCGCGTTATCATAGCTCATTCATCTCCACGTCTTGACACTTCTCGGCTCATGTCAATGCTATACGATATGAACTATAACAAGGGGTAGCGCAGTACTTGAGTAGAATCTCAACGAGGGTTTTACTCCTTGTGACCGATCTATGATCATGAGGTGAGTCAACTGCGATACATTGTGAAAACAGATATAAAACTTCAATGGCAGAAGTACGTAGCTGAATTTCTAGGACATGTTGTCATCCAACCCATTCCTAGTCGAGAGCTCGGACAGCGGTAGCGAGTGAATTCTCCGAAGCTACGTCTAAGGCGTGTCTATTGCTACCTGCGCCATTGTCAGGAACTCATCGTTTAATGTATTGTTATTGCTGGTACGGGGTCGTAACGCGCGCATAATCTAGGTGGTCTCTCGTTAGATGGAGAGTGGCCACGTTTGATAAGCATACGGCTCTTTTCACCTCGCCAATGTGCCCAACTTTTTAGATATCTCCGGGGCACTCAAATTGGAATGCAGGCTATTCCTCCCTGTAGATTGGGGCAGTACATGAGGAACTTGGGACGTTTTGTTAGCCAGTAGGGGCACCGAAACGTGGCGATCCTCGCCACTTCAAGGGCTGTTGAAGAGAATGAGAACTTTGCAGATTTTATAGGGAGAAGGTGGCTGAGTCCAGTCGCCTAGAGAAAGGGGGAGAGGGAAGAGGATTAAGTGAGAGTTAGTCGCAATATTTGGAGCAGACGTTGATCCAGCACGTGGTGCCATTGTGCAATCAGATAGCCAATGAGCATGCTGTCTATTTGTTTGTATTACCAGGGGTATCCGCTAGACTACATGGTGTCAAGTCTCTCACATCTTGTCTGCAATTCCATAGCTGCCTTCTTCAATCATAGTCTTGAACTACAATGGCTCGCCTGCTTCCGCCTTCATGGAACCGTACTTCTTCACACGAATGGCCTATTGGAATCCTCCAGTCAGCATCCACTAGTTGGAAATTATAATGACAATTTTGGGAAACAGGAGTCTAAGAGATTCCTTGGATCCAACCGAGGCGGAAGATGTATGCCTAGAAGTCTTACCTGTACACCGATGAAACCTCCTGTTTCCGAAGGTGAGAACTCTCCTATCTCATCCATGGACGACTCTTCCATGTCATATAATTTCTCCGTTTTGCTTGAACGACCAATCACGGAGAACGTTCCTTTATAGCAGCCTGGAAATTTTTGCCGTCGGTGTTAGGTTTTTATGATACTGAATAGAGTGAACTTAGAATGACACTTACGGCAGCGGACGGTGCCATTGACGTGGCCTTGGGAAGCAATGATCGAAGCAGTTAGGAACTCACGTTCAGGCTGTTTTAGACATGGCGAGTCAGCGTTGACTGTCATTAGGAGGAGAAGAGGGGCCACATTTCCGATCAATAAAGTGACACATTGCGGAAAGGTACGTACCGAGAAGTACAGTCCGTTGTAGAGGACTTTGGAGTAATTGAATGTGACCTATTTGGGTTAATTGCGTAAAGGCGTTGTTTACCGGAGAGAATTTTGTGTGGGTACGTACAAATTGATCACGCCTGAGAGGCAAGAAATTAGTAATGCGACTTCAACCAGGGATGATGCCTAGAAAACGTACAGAGCTCGGACTTCGCGATCCAACGTCAAGCCTTCAAGATCGACATGTGCAGCCCTCAAACAGGTAAGTCCAGGTGTCTCATAGCATCCTCTCGATTTGATGCCAATAAAGCGATTTTCAACGATATCAATGCGGCCGACTCCATTCCTCTTTGCAATGTCATTGGCAGCCAGGAATAATTCCACAGCATCAGTGACGACTTTCTTCTTTCCGCCCTCGGTATACTCCATTTGAGTTGGAATGCCTTTCGTGAACTCAAGTGTGAAGTCTTCGGGAGTGTCTGGAGCCTTGATTGGATCAATCGTGAGCTTCCACATATCTGTTGGCGGTGTAATATCTGGATCTTCTAGGATGCCAGCTTCGTAGGAGCAATGTGCAAGATTTTCATCCATTGACCATGGCTTTGACTTTGTAGATGTGACGGGGATGCCCTTCTCGGCAGCATAATCAAGCAGGTCCTTGCGGCCTGGGAAGCGGTCATAGAATGTAGGGTCTCTCCACGGTGCGATGACCTTGATACTGGGTTGAAGAGCGTCTGAGGTGTGCCCAAGTTAGCGTTTCTCGTTTGAGATGATCGCCGGATCTGTCTTGCTAGCAAAGTAAGGTGATTAACCATCAAAGTAACTTACAGAACGCCAGCTCAAAGCGCACTGAGCACATTTTGCAGTCAGCAACCCTCTCTGTGAATAGAAGAGTCTAAATACGGACCTTGATCATTGCCTTTTCCCGTGCAGCCGTGTGAGACGGCAATACAGCCCTCCTTCTGAGCCACCTTTATTTGGGCCCTTGCAATAACTGGACGAGCTAGACTCGTTCCTAGAAGATAGACCGACTCGTATACTGCGTTGCACTGGATGGCTGGCCAGCACCTTTTCCAGAATTAGCAAATCTCTTCAAAAGTATTAGGAGTTGTAAAATATGTTCCAGGAAAGCACAGCCTGAGTCAAGGCGCCCGCAATGAGCCTTAGAACCCAGACAATGGTCCCAAAAGGCAAGGCATACTGTTCCAATATGAAATCCTCCCTAAGATCTTCTATGTAGCAAGCCTTTGCCCCAATTTTCAAGGCTTTTTCTTTTGCCTGTTTGAAATCTTCCTCTTGTCCCACATCAGCACAGAAGCAGATAACTTCGTAGCCTTGCTCAATCAACCAAGCTAGGATGACACTGGTGCTGCAACAGGGTATCAGCAAGTGAGGTATAACAGAGACTTGGAAGGATCGATCTCACTCGAGACCGCCTGAATAGGCAAGACCTGTATGATGTCAATCAGCAAATGTTCTTCAAAATATAATGAGTCGAGACATAGAACAAGAGACGTACAAACTTTTCCCTTGGACATTCTGGGGGCTGTATATGTTCTCTTCTGGTGAATTAGCGTTGTAGGTAGGTGGGGTTGAATTGTAGTGGAGCAGCTGGTTACAGGGAGTATCGAACACAACAGAGAGAATTGAGAATGTCCCGCTAGGAAAGAAATTGACTTTTCTTGACAGCCGGGGAAGATCCCTGCAATCGATAGCTATCCGAACAGCTCACTCGAATACCATGCACTAGGGTTGCCTCTTTGATGTTTACTGCGGAAAGAGCTGTTATACATGTGAGGGCTAGAATGCAGCATTGTAAATCGTTCACAGCGAAACTATCTTCTTAGAATCTTTTCCTAGGTCTGGGAAGATCATGGGACCATACCTTAGGTACAACTACTTTAAGCTAGAAGAATAGGGCTGATCGGTTAGGCAGGTTGATCGGTTGGGGGGTGAACTCTTCTAAGGCTCACGCGACTGGAGAACGCAGCCACGCTAAGAGTATGGCAAGCCTTTAGAGCCATGCCGCGAAATTGCTTGGCACGTATCTTCGAGTTCAGCGCCTTTGATTTCACTTCACGGAACGCTGCACTTGTATTGGTCAACTGGCGCATGACCTGATGTCTCGCACAGAGTCTATAGCTTGAGACAAGATGCGCGAAGACAGAAGAGATGGCAGCGCCAACCACCTTACCAATCGCTCAACTCCAACCAGGACTCGACTCAGAGAGCACATCCATTTTCGGGATTGTCACATTGATCTGGCCATACGCTTCGTCTACTCATACACTCAGCCTGCTGCTCGTGGAGCCCGATTTCCGCCTCCGCCGACATCGCGGACAAGTCAGAGTTCGCTTTCAAGGCTCGAGTGCTAAGGCTCTCTCGAGAGTCGGGATAAGCAGTGGGGATCAGCTCTTACTGAACCTGACCGGCGTGCAATGGGCAAAGGATACTTTTGCGGCTTCTACACCAGGCAAAGGTATAGACTGGGAGCTCAGATATGGAGAGCGCGTCGTGCTTCGAGTATGGTTACTACACCTAGATCATATCTATTGCTGACGAAACAAAGGTTCAACGCGCCGATCAGGACGCGACCTCACTTGATATTGACCATCCAACCCCTTCACCAGAACCGCCTACACCAACCTCTACACCTCGAATATCGCCCCCCTTCAACAGTCACATACCCACCACAACGCGGAAATTTCAGCTCAACGCGCAAGCATGGGGATCGCCGGCGTTCTTGAAGCGTAGCCACTTACCTTCGTCGCACTACGACCCGTTCGCCGGGGAAGAGTTCCCCGACAATGAGCGAAGCAAGAAAACAAAATTCGGACGGGGCAGTGGCCAATGGAGGTTCGTGGGGAGGACACCAAGCCCGGACGAAGCGCTCAATATAAATACTTTTGACGTCACTAGCCCATCAAAGGTACAAAATCAAGATAGGTCGACCGTAGAAGACCTTATATCAGCAGCTCAGACATTTCAGGATGAAGCTATGGAAGATGAGCAGACAGCGAAAGAGGTTGCTAGGGAAGACACCAGCAGAACCAGTGTCATAGGCCCCCCGAGCCCACCCCCAGCCAATGTTGAACCCGTCGAGAGCGAGATGAGCGGAGAATTAATGTCAACGGAACAGGTTTCACCAGCAGCGTCTCCTCAATTCATCTACTCTACATCTGTCACCTCAGAATCCGACCAAGAATCAGATTCTGAGGACGGTTCGGAGCCTCAGCTAGAGGATAGTGGTGCCGGCGCAATCAGTGGTCGAGCATCCAATTTTGGACTCGATGGGTCGGCATACTCGCGCGCTCAGCAGCTCTCGAAAGCTACACCAGATACTACGGGACATATGCAAGAGGTCGAGGTTTTAGATGACGTCAAGAAAGAGTTCGAAAAAACTCATGGCCTGGAAACACCAAGTCGCGTGGAAAGCGAGGCTAATAAAGATGTCCAAGAAGCCGCAGAGCTTCCATCTACGATTAAGGAATCGGCACATCAGTTCATGGTTGTTGACGAAAGCGACTCCGAGCACGATGTGCAACACATGCCCAGCTCCCCCTCTAGCTCATCTGATCAGCTCGAAGATGAACAGCCTCGGGACAGTCTTGTTTCAAATGAGGACGAAGGTTCGAGCGAGAAAGAAGTGCCACCATCTATTTATGAGGCCTTAGGACAGGAGGGGAATATGCTAGCGGTCATTGAACAACAGCAAGCAATAGTCCATGAGTCTGAATCGATCCAGGCTCAGGGGAGCCCGGTACAACGGATTGAGATCTCCGCAGAATTCATAGAGACCAAGCAGTCTAATGTCGAAATTATTGATCTCGAAAGCGAGGATGACGAAGAATCAGACGGCCAGATGTCTCCAGGAGCGGATGCTCAGCTGTCTGTGTCACCAAAGGCTAATGCAGCAGACTCTTTAATGCCAGAGAAAGGCTTCACTGCCATATCACCAACAGGTGCATCATCTTCAGACGGGCATGAGACTGCTGAAACTCGGATACCCAGCCTCCCAACCCCTGGCGATGAGCAGAAGATTGCATTGCGATCAGGCACAGCGGACCAGCAGCCGCTAATCGAAGAGGAAACCCTTGGCTCACAGTCGCCAAAAGTCGATGTCCAGCCCAGGTTAATGTCCGCTGAGGAGTTGCCCGCTACCATACAGGAAACCTTGGACGATCCATCCTCGAAGAGCCATCTCATGACACCGAGCGCTACACAAGGATCGACTTTCGTGTCCCAACCTTCGTTCACGTCTGTCCAAGCCCTTCCTAACGAAGAAACCTTACCAACACCTCGATTGACACAAGCGACTTCCGTTGGTATAGTGCCTCCCGAGCCGCTATCAATGCCAGCCTCACAAGAGCCTCCCGAGTTGAAGGAAGCATCACCTGTAGAGGAGGAAAGCTCAGCGTTTGAGGTAAAGCCATCAACGCCCCGAACGGCCCCTAATCTTATTGAGAAGCTGAGAGCAATGCGAAAGTTCTCAAGTCAATCGTCACGTCTGTCAAGCGAGACAAGTGCCACAAGTCCCTGGTTTGCGCCAAGAAGGTCTAGTCAAGTTGTTCCAGACAGTGAGGTTGAAAGCGAAGTTGAAAGCTCGTCTGAGAAGGAGCAATCTACTCAGCTGACTGCTGCCTCGACGGGCCAAACCTCTGAGAAGCCAAGGCCTCTTTCAGCTTCATTCATACGCTCTACACCCCAGCGGACAACCGCTGCCTCCATAGCCTCCTCGCCAGGGTATCTTCCCCCTTCTCAACCGCCACCACCAGGCTTTCGCACACATCTCTCATACTTCGTTCCACTCGCAACGCTTCCCCAGCACTTCACGACCACAGTAGACGTTCTCGCCATTGCCATTGATAGTACGCCAGTGACACGCGCAACCTCTGGGCCCCGAGATTACAACCAAACAATCTACATCACTGATCCGTCATCTTCCAAACTCCAGCCGCCCATGACACGAGCACAGATATTCCGGTCATACGACAAGTGCTTCCCAATCCTTGACCCCGGAGACGCCATTATGCTCCGCGAATTCAGAGTCCAGAGCTTTCAAAGGCAGATGACCCTACTCAGTACGCAATCTAGCTCATGGGCTGTATTCCGCAAAGGAGCAGGCGTACAAATGCGTGGTCCACCAGTCGAATTAGGTGCTGAAGAGAGATTGTTCGCTCGAGGGTTATGGCGATGGTGGGACGGGCTGAAGGATGAGGAGAGAACAACTTTGAGAGAGGCAGTGCCGAAGGAGGAGCCAAAGAGCGCAGACAAGATTGCCGCCACTAAAGGGGGCAAAGCTAATGGAAGGGCTGATACGACAGATAATGGGGAAAAAGCAACCAGCAAGATCAAGCAAGAGGGCATTAACGGCCTGGGAATTAATCTACCAGGTTTACAAACTAAGACGCGTAAAGCTTCACTAAGGAAACGCTCTATAGACCTCGGTGGCACAACAGACAGCGATAGAGTCATGGAGAGCACTGAGCCTCCGAAGCGCATTTTACGACCAAGAGGCGCGAGGGGTTTGCCTGAGAGGTCGGAAAGCCCGACAAAAGCATTGAATACGAGACATCGGACTGTTTTCACCGGCGGCTTAGGAGAGCCCGAGTCTGACTGAGTGTACGATTGGCTGACGGAAATATTGGAGCACACGGCTACGCAAGGCGCTTGGGCGTTTCCCACTTTGCAGAGGTGGGCATTCTTGCCTAGAACGTCTGTAGGATAATCGTTGCGGCTGCGCAGGTGACATTAGAAGAGGTGAAATCTTGCATACCTTAGTTTGGAGGCCTTGGTCCTGAGCCCGCGACGACTGCCATTGTCGATAGCCTGCCTCTTTACCATGCCACGATTTGCATAGACAGCTGATAAGAAAAACTTCGTTCCAGTAACGTAACATCTCATTAAGTTCAATAGGCTATTGAGTAGATACAGGTAGAGAGACTCTTCACTCGACCTTACGGGATGTGGTGCATCTGGCAATCTACGGTTATATAATATGATTCGCAACATTTGAGTACATACGGCCATAGACTGAAGAATAATCGGCATCCCGTCCGCTCTGCCAAAGACAAGCTTCAGATCGGTCAATTAGTAGTTGGGTGGGTGACCACCAGCGAATACTGGCTGCTGTATGTTTTTGCAATTTTTGACCATCGCAATTACAACTTGATTTTTGACAGCTCTCTACTGTTCTGGTATATTCTGATATTAGATGTCTTGCTTTATGATCTCACCACTCCCCGACGCCTCGCTACTGTGGTTACTACAAGATCATGCTGACTAATCAATCGATAATGCATGAGGACGTCATTGTTGAAAGTTGAAAAGAGTTTATCCGGCTACGAATACTTTTTGATTCAGTCATAAGTTATCTTTCTTTTGTAACATATGAAGTATCTAAGATCAAATCTGCCTGTATATCCGGCCATGTCTTAACACAGAAGGATACATATTTTATCTAGATCTCGTTATCCTATATCTCGAGTCTATTTCTTAGATCAATTCGCGTTCTACTATTTCCCAAACATGGGTTCCCTACCTCCCCCCAAGATACAACGCATAGCAATAATAGGAGCTGGTCCAGCAGGCGTAGTAGCCGCAAAGTGAGTCCGCCTCAGCAACGGCGAAAGCCCAAGTCAAAACCTTGCTGTAGGCCTGAGTCAGACCCACAGATATCTCCTCGCAGAGAACTACTTTACAAAAATAGACGTCTACGAACAACGAGCCTCCTTCGGTGGCGTCTGGAATTATTCGCCTGACCCCCAACCCGGAACATTAGATATCCCCTCCACAAACCCCCATCAGCCACCAGAAGAACCAACATGGCGCCCGACCAGCCCTCTCCAGAACGGCCTCACAAACAACACAGAAGAAAAAACCCCAACCTTCCCAACCCCCATGTACGAAAACCTAGAATCCAACATCCCCCACACAATAATGAAACACCCCGACAAACCCCTAGAAGACAACCAACTCTTCCCATCTCGAGAAACCATCCTCACCTATCTGCAGCAGTACGCAGCCCCCATCTCCAACCTAGTCCACTTCCGCACCCAAATAACATCCATCTCCCTCACCCACACTCACTCCCAACCCACCTGGCACCTCACCTCCCTCCCCACCTCCACCCCCTCCACAACCCCCTACGACGCCCTCATAATAGCAACCGGCCACCACACCCTCCCCACCATCCCCTCCATCCCCGGCCTCCAAGCCTGGAACACCCGCAACCCAGGCACAATAACCCACTCAAAAAACTACCGCCGCGCATCCCCCTTTCGCGGGAAAAAAGTCCTCGTAATAGGCAACGCGGCTTCGGGGACAGATATCGCGCGTCAGATCGCTGGTGTATGTGCACAGCCGCTTTTACTTTCATCGAGAAGCGAGAGTGAGTTGTTTTTTAGTGAGGGCGGGGAAATGGAGATGGTCGGTGAGGTTGTGGAGTTCCTTCCTCCCGATCAAAGTGAAGGGTATGGGAGTAGGGCTGTAAGGTTCAAAGATGGGAGGGTGGAGGGGGGTATTGATGCTGTGGTTTTCGCTACGGGGTATTATTATTCTTTGCCCTTTCTCGAATCTCTATCACCGCCGCTCATAACGACGGGCGAGCGCGTCGAGGGAACTTTCCAGCATGTTTTCTGGAGACATGAGACGAGTTTGGCGTTTATAGGCTTACCGTCTAAGATTATACCGTTTCGGACATTTGAGGGTCAAGCGGCCGTTATTGCGCGCGTGTGGAGTGGGAGGCTGGATTTGCCCTCAGAGGGAGAAATGAGGGAGTGGGAGGAAGGGGCGGTGAGGGAGAGGGGGGTCGGGAAGGGGTTTCATGTGTTGGCGTTTCCGAGGGATTTTGAGTATCTTAATGAGATGGTGGCGTGGGCGGATGGGGCCAGGGATTTGGATGGCGGGGGGAAAGGGAAGTTGCCGCCGAAGTGGAATGCGAAGGAGACGTGGACGAGGGAGAGGTTTCCGGCTATTAAGAGGGCTTTTGCTGAGAGGGGGGAGAGGAGGTATGCGGTGAGGACGGTAGAGGAGTTGGGATTTGATTATGAGGGGTGGGTTAGGGAGCATGAGAATGGTGAGGGAAAGGAAGGGAAACGTTTCATTCGTGAACGACATAACTCATAAATCGTGTCCTGCATACCATCTCAGCGCACTTCCTGGCCTACCTCCGCTTCAACTTCTTGCTTATTCTGGTTAAAGCCCTCTTTTTCGGCTGTCTGGCTGGCGCTGGACACTGCGATCCGATACAGCAATCTATCACGCCACTGTTGCATTGGCTGTCAGAGTTCGCTAAGTTATCTATGTTGATGTCTTTGAGTCAGTATTTCGTTCTTAATTCACCACACCCGTAGATATCATCCTATTGCGTGCGTAAGGGGAAAACCAGAAGGCTCTCCACAACACCGAGTTCTCGAGCGAGGAGAAAAATCAGCGCATACTTGCTCACCATTAGGATAAGTATAAGCAGCCCCAGCGCAAGGCGCAAAAAACGGCGTCGCAGGACCATCAGCGACGTCTTCCTCTGGATTATAACAGATAGGGCCCGGTCCCTCATTCGGACAGTTTTGGCCATGATTGAAGAGCTCGACTACCCGCGATCAATTTCCTCGCCTTTACGCGGTGGAGTAAGGAAGGAATCTTACTATTACACCCCGTCACGGCAACCCCCTGACATGAGCAACTTATAGGAACAGTGTACCCATCAACATAGCTGATATCGACATCAGGTATGTAATCCGGTCCGGACAACGAGGCTTCGATCTTTGAGCCTTTAGGGTCGTAGTTTTGTCCGATGGTTATGCGGCCGGCCCAACCGCTGGGGAAGAGGACTTGGGTTGAGGATGCTAGGGTGTCTGGGCCTGGGTTGTTGACGGGTGTTGGGGCTCCGGCATTCGAGCCGTAGAAGATTGAGAGGGGGATGCTGTAGGAGTTGATTATGTTGATAGTTAGATCAGAGCCTCCTGCGAAAGCGGGCTTGGGGGCTCGGTTTGGGGGAAGCGTGGGTTGGGGCCCGAGTGCATTTCCATACGCGGTTCCCAGCGCGGTGGAGGTGGATGTTGCTTCGATTGGGACTATTGGGAGGATGTTGATGGCCAAGGTCGAAGAAGTGAAGAAAGCGAGAGCCCAGGTGAGCATATCTGTGGATTTGAGCATTTTGATCTTTAATTTGGACATGGAAATGTAGGAGATCGGTTTGCCGATTGTAGGCAAACAAAATAAAGGATTAGCAATAGACTAAGAGTTCTGTTCCTGCAGAGAGTATGGCTGATCGAGACATTATATAGGTGCATGCTGACACTCACATTGCTCAGATACCTCGAGGGACAATTTTCACCAGCTACTTCGAGCTCGTGCTGTACGCACCAGAGACAACATGCATTACCTCCACACCCTCATATACTGATGCATTGCCTCGAGCCAATGATTCGAAAAAATCCATGTAAGTCATGGAAATTGTGGAACTGCATATTGTGCTCTTCCGCCGGTAGCGAAATTTGTACGCTTTGATGATCGTTTCCACAAATGTCGGAACTTGAATCCAAGCAGACACAGACAATCACATAAAATTTTCACCACTTGCTATCTGTAGCAGGCTTACAGATCTGCATAAAAACCGGCTTGACCTGCATAAGGTATGCGTCGCAGCCACTATCAAGCGAGAGATATGCTTGGTTCCTGGCGCCTCTAGCGTTTGGTGGGGTCTGTGCTGGCGTCCGTGCTGGTGTGAGGGGAACTCCTGGTAACGAAAGACCCACCAGCAGGCGTGTGCCGTCCTTGGAGACGATTTCCATGACTGCATTGGAGCCCTGACGTGTCCATGTGTTGCGCCCGAGTAACTTTACCAGGGCACACCAACACAGGTTGATGGCTTGGCTAGCATGGCTCGTCTCCAGAAATGCCCACGTGCATACAGTTCGGCGGAGAGTTCCGCTATACCGAGCTGATACACACCTTGGGTAAGGTGTGCGGCAGGTGGAGCGGCACGGCACCGTCGAGAATGCTTGGACCATTGGTTCCCAGCTCAGGGGTTGATGTTTGTCGGGAATGAGGCGTGTCTAGCTTTGGATCCCCTGCCCAGAATCTGCATGAGCATGATTAGATGGCGTGTCCTTGATACATCTAGCATCAGAGCCGTTCACATTCCCTACCAACAGTGGAACAGATAAGGCATGTAGATGGTTCGGAGATGGGGAAGGGGAGCTGGAGATTGGTCGGACACGACGGGCCGATGATGACGTAAATTAGCGCCATTGCCGGGTTGCCAATCTCCGCCAACGTTTGCTGACTCCTCCACCGCCCTTAGACATCTAGTACCTTGTGAATGGTGTGCCCGTGTGGGTAAGTTGTCGAACCCGGCATAGCAAAAGAATTGCAAGGCCCCCCGATTCTGTGTTCAAGCAGCATAAGCAGAGCAATGAATACAGCCAACTTTCCACCACGACGCAGTGAATAAGTATACTTAGTACTCAAACTCCTCAATTGGGGGTAGTGCAAGTTAGGTGATTCGAGACATCAGCATTGGTAGATCGCAAAGCCACTGACGTGTCTCTGGAGCTCATGTACAATCTTTCTTCTCGTTGAACATTTTTTCTTCCACCATTCACAGCCATTAGCCCTATCCTACCCCACTCCACACATCCAACATTCTCGCCAGTCGAATGAATTTGCTTTCCAGCGTTTTCACACCTCACATCGGCTTCTGCCTGCCCCAAGAGTCTTTGTGTACGGCCAATTGTTCCCTCTAAGGGTCGCTGAAATCCTACCAAGCCTTTCTGATAAATTCTGAAGAGTCCTCAATGTTTCTTCTAGGGTTTCCAATGCATCTGTGAGATACATGACAAGTTTTCGTGTTTTTCTGAAGTCACTTCAAGGTACATCATCGCTCCGTTGGATTCTTCAGATTCGAGATCAAGTCTGGTATTAAGCTGCTCAAGACAGTGGTCCGTTCCATCGAAATGATAAGAAAGACTAGTGATGACTTCTTTCCCAATATCGATGGAATCTCCTTGCGTACTTGCGATGTCGTCATTGTTGAATCCAGAAGCTGGTGCGTTGATTTCAAATTAGTGTGAGATGGGTCTAGGCCTATGAGCTAGGGCGATTAGCCATGACCAAGGTACTTTTGAGTACGTTTAAGGACCCCTTAAGATTTCCCTGAGCAAGTCATACAGGGCTATCTAGAGAAGTGCATAGACAATCCATACTGAGGGATGGGGCATGAGACCGTTGTGCTGCGATTTGGCATGAAGAATTGTGAGAGGAGAAGAGAAAATGCATAGTAACCTTGTGATTGCCTAAAGGCTCGAAAGTCAAAGCAAAGCCGAGAGACACGTGGAAGCCAATGGGAAGAAACGCCACAAAGCTTGGCTCTTGCAATTACTGGTGTGTTTGACACGACACGTGACGTCTGCACATATGCCACATCTTGTCGATGCACATCTGACGCAATTTGATGTTTTCGTATCCACAGTTTTAGCTCTTGCCTATTAAATACAACCTGGCGAAGGAGCAAGGGAAGTTGGAACCGCAGCTTTATTTGGTACATTGGAGACCAACACCATCCCATTTGACCCATTCAAAGGTAGCATATGTTCAATTCACGCTTTCAATAGCACGCCCTAAACATCCGACCACAAGAATCTTTGCCTCGCACATACCAGATTACAAACAGCCCTGTTCAGCTAATCTCATCACCTGCAAGCCCACTACGCCACCTTCATCCTCTTCGTCGGCCTTTCCGCCTCTACCCCAACTAGGCTTTCCTCATTTTCCTTCATAAGAGATCTCATTCGGTCAATCTTCTTCAGGGGTCGAAACGCGCTATCGTCTCTGTAGGCGAGTTGGCGACCATCGCCTCAAGTAAAGAGGTAGCCTGATCTGTGGGATACTGCGTGGTGGCCACGTTTGATCATGGCTGTCTCCTTCGAAGACTAAGATTTGGTGTATGGCGTTCACTGATTAGTGCGATTCTAGGAATGTTATTGGGATACGCACATGACTGTTTCAATTCTAGGTGAAGGACTCATGATGGTACATTCAGTCCTGAAATGAAATGATCCCCTTCTCTCTGGCCGCCCAATAGGTGGAATGGTGCAATAGTGGTGAGAAACACCTTGACTTCATCCTGGTTATGAGATAGATCAACGTCGCTGCCTAAAGCATTAGAATTCGACAAACAATGAGATGCATACAGGAAAGTCAACTACAGATTGCCGAGTTCGATTCGCCAGATCTGCGAATGCACGAAACTATTGCCTGCAGAAATATAGCAGGTCAAGCACCTTGACCCGTCAAGTGATTAAGATGAGTATATTCATTATAGCTCCCGTATGTGGTCTATGGAGGAAGTGGTCTAGGCTCCACCAGCACCTTCACTTGAGCCATACCAACCAACAGGCCTAAGACCACTCTCTGGGCGACATTTGTGCTTCAAGAAGACACAAAGGTGGCAAAGTGGTAGCAGTCTGTAAGTACAGAACACACCACCTAAACATCCCCACACTCACACCTCTCCCCCTCACGAGCCCAACACTCATCACACGGCCAATACCGCTCCGCGTCCTCCCACCCCCACCCCCTCCCCTCACAAGCCCTTACAAGCGCCGCATGATCCGCCTCCCTCACCACCACATCCACCCTCTCCCCCAGCCCTCTCTTCAATCCCCCCTCAAAATCAACAAACATCCCACCCGCCGCCCCATCCGACAAATTAACCATATCAACCCTCTTCAACCTCTTCTCCCAACCCTGCACCCCCTCAATAACCACCCTCTCCAACCTTTCCCCCCCCAAAATAAGCACAGTAAACCCCACCTCCCCCCAACCCTCAGAAAAACCCCACCTCCCAAACCGCCTACCCATAGGCTGCGCCCCCAGCACCCCCAAAACCCTCACACCCTTCAAACCCCCCCAACTCATCATCCACCCCCCAATCCCACTCCCAATCCACCCCTTCCACCCCCCCA